>PVJN01059921.1:0-11719 GCA_004026805.1 Lasiurus borealis
TGTACAGCTGTAAGGGCTATCCCTGAGTGCATGCAAAGCAGTGAGGATCAGCTTCAGGGGTCCAGACTGATGACTGGGATTCACACAGCCAAAATTGTGCTGGTTAGTGGCAATGAACTCCTTTAGCTTTTTCTTGTCTGAAAAGCTTTTTATCCCTCCTTAGGTTTTAAATGATACCATACAGAAGCCTGAACCAGCACAGAGAAAATAAATAATAATATCTTAATTTATGGGGGGGTTCCTAATATATTTATGAAATTGAATAAAATAATAAGTATTTTTGGCAAATACTAAAAATACAAAAGAAGAATGAAAGATTTTAAAGAGAACAATGTAAAGAGTACCTGATCCTAACCTTCAAGGAATTTACTTTAATGGCCAAAGACTGGGCTAATTCCTATAGGGACATAGAGGTATCAAGTCCTCTTTATTTCATGTATCTATCAATATTTTGATTTGTTGTATTTATATATTTAAAATCCTATTCTATTTACAACTGTCATTATATCAATTATGCACTAGCATTTATGTGGGAAGGAGCTTCCTTGCCTAGCAGCTCTTTGCTATGAATATGTGATATTATATAATACTATAGGGATTCCTAAAGTGCATTAGTGATTTCACATAATAAATGGAAATTCAATTTTGCTGCCTTTTTTGAACATATCTGTTATATTAAAGGCATTTTTCATCAAAGGTTCTTACGATGTAGTTAGGATAAAAGAGATGAAAAACATAGTTATCTTTTTATCTTTTATCATACACATATTAACATAAGAATATTACCTCATTGGTGTATCATTTCATTATTCAAAAATATATTGCCTTTTTGTATGTAATACTTTTTTTTTAAAATAAAATAGCCATTCAGGATAACTTCCTTTAAATGTCATTTTAAGGACTAAAGTATAGATTGGGCACCTAACATCACATCTTGAAAGCAGTACTACTGAGATATTAGGGCAGATTGTCACTACAGAAAAATGGATTAGCTATCCAGGTAATAGTGTCATTCATCTAGATTTGCAATCTGTTCAGGTGTTCATGAAATAAAAACTAATTTTTTCTACTGAGACACCAAACATCCAGATTAAAATTAGATAAAAAATGGCCACAGACTCATGCTTTTAAAGGTAGATGTTTGCAAACTTTAAAAAAAATGCAATGTTCCTTCTTGACCTAAAGCATCTGTGTGTTTTTTTAATCTTTATGTTTAGATTAACTAAGAGTTTATGATTCTATTGAACATTGCGAATTTTAAGAAACTAAACTATTACTAATTAAACTGAAATAATGGACCATGTAATAACACCATGTAATAAAAAAATGCCACTTTATAGTCTTAAATAAGAACAAATTGCAAGAGATCTGCTCAGATTCATACTGATCCTAACATATGTGCTAAAAAATACTATCCTCAATAATTATTTGATTAATTTCCACCTGATAGAATAAAAAATGTGAATGTAAAACATTTATCTTTACAATTTATGGTGTGGCTTATGGTCTTGATTTTATAGGAATTAATACTATAGACCAAAGAGATTTTACCACCGGTAATCTCAAGACTTAGAACAGTTTTGTTCTATATCTTATATGCAAACAAGCATGATATAAGTTTTATGTCTTTTACATAGAATTCCCTAAACATGAATTAGCTTCTCCATTATTGAAATTTTAGGAAATGTTCCTGAAGTAGATAGAATATTAACCCTCACATAGGTCCAGCCTCTGATCCTATGCAACTGTGAATATTTTATCTCACATCTAAAGAGAATTAAGATTGCAGAGAGAATTAAGTTTGCTAATCAGATGTCCTCTGAATTGGAAGATTATCTTGGGTTATTTAAGTTGACCCAATGTAATCAAAAGTTTCTGAAAATCAACAGAAAAAGGCAAAGAGGAGGTGGGAATGATTTGATATGAGAACTTGACTCACTGTTGGCTTTGAAGATAGAGAAAATATTGATTGTGTGTGATAAGAAGATTAAAATGTTGAGTTTAGCCCAGTAAGACCCATTTCCAACAGAATTGTAAGATAATAAATGTGTTATTTTGAGCCATGAACGTGTTTGGTAATGTGTTACATCAGGAACAGAACAATAATATAGCACTTTAATATGCTATTAGCAAACTTTGTAACATCTCTGTTTCATTGCTTCAGACAGAGGAATATTTTTTCTCTATAAAGTACTGGTAACTTTGTGATTGGTTTTCTTACCTCATCTTCATCTTCATCCTATTATGTGGCTTGAACATAATAGGCCCTCAGAAGACATTTTTATTTTATTTTATTTTGCACACAATATGAGCAAAAAAACCCCAACTAAATATAAAGCAAATATTTATGCATATTTCAGAAGATAATTTATTGGCATACTTGCTCAAAAACTGCCTGGGTTGAAACAAATAAAATGGAAGTTGTAATAAATGTTTAGTATACACTAAAAACAAACAACTATTTCTTTATCACCATCAACCTACTCAATCCCATTTGGCCTAATCACTGAATCTCATAAGCATGAATTATTTTCATCATATTGGGTACTGGGTCTTCTGCAAGAAGGTACACTGGCATGTAATTTGTTTACAACCCTCTGTTGTCATGTGTTAATTTCATGTGCAGGAGGTACAACCATATGCATCTGTCATTCTTTGCAATCCAATTCACCTACAGTGCTGTGACAGCCTATGAGCACCGAATTTTACAGGTTTACTCAAAATGTGTGAACATTCAGTGAGACCTGAAGCCCATATAGGATATAAGAGAGGGTACATGTTCCATTTACACCATAACTTTCTTCAAACAAAGAAAGAAAACAGCTTTCTAACAAACATGAACCACCAAGAAACCCATTCACATGCTTTCTTAATGATGTCTCTTCCCTTATTAGCCAAACATTTTTACTGAAAATTAAGACATAAAAGAAATGACAAAGCAACTTATTATTTCTTTTTTTTGTCAAACCATTCCTTCACCTTCAGAATACTTAAAGTAGTGAATATTGGTAGACTATTCGCAGATGATGAAGTGAAATAAGAACATTTCAGTTAACTTAGTGTAGCATTTCCACTATTCTGGTATCAATAAAATATATATGTACATATGAGTTACCAACCACAAATTATATATTTTTGATGATTTTGCATATCAATTAAGTGATTTTATATTTGCCTTTCAAAATCACATTGCACAATATAAAAATGATTGGATAATGCATGCTAATATTTTTTCTCAGAACATTAAATCACAAATTAAAGTAATATGACAATTCAAGAAAGAAATCACACAAGAAATGAAAAAGTTTATATTTTTGTGCCTTTTGAGATACCTTTTCAGTACATTTTCAGTTGTGTTGTACCCTGCAAATTATGTAGGTGACTTTGAATGGTCGTGTACTTCAGAAGCTACCATTTTAGAAACATATACCTTTAGGATTTTGTGGTTTAGCTTCCTTCCTTCCTTCCTTCCTTCCTTCCTTCCTTCCTTCCTTCCTTCCTTCCTTTCTTTTTGTTCTTCTCATGCAAGGATGTGCTTTAGAGAAACAGGGAGAGAGAGGTGTGGGGGGAGAGGAGTGAAAGAGAAACATCAATCAACAGGCCCCTGACTGCAGATCAAATCTGCAACCCAGGTATTCGACCTGACCAGTAGTTGAACCAATATCCTTTTTTTTTTTTTTAATATGGGTTAATGCTCCACCCATCTGAGTCAGAGCTAGCCCTAGGTTTGATTCATAGGTTGCCTCTATGGCTCAGGGTCCCTGGATAAGTTATTAAGTCTGAATTTGTGAGTTCCATTTTATCATTCTTGAACCACAGATAATAACATTTTCCCTTAAGAGTCTTTATAATCATAGAGTTAGAAGAGTATGTCCTCTAATAAAGTACAGAGAAGGTGCTCATTAACTGACAGTCCCCTTTTCCTCCATTTTGCCTTCATGGATACTCTTAAGTATCACGCACTTAAGAATTGACCCAACATAATCAAGTTTTATTCTAATTATAAAACACACATCCTACCACAAACAATGGAGTAGAAATAAGACCCAAGAATAGTCTCAAAAGCAAGAGAGTTCTATACTTCCCAATATAAAACAAGAACCAGAATAAGCCGAAACCGGTTTGGCTTAGTGGATAGAGTGTTGGCCTGTGGACTGAAAAGTCCCAGATTCAATTCTGGTCAAGGGCATGTACCTTGGTTGTGGGCACATCCTCAGAAGGGAGCATGCAGGGGGCATCCAGGAGGCAGCTGATCGATGTTTTTCTCTCATCGATGTTTCTAACTCTTTATCCCTCTCCCTTCCGTTCTGTAAAGAATCAATTCACACACACACACACACACACACACACACACACACACACACACACACATATATTAAAGAAACAGAATAAAAGAACCACATTTTTGAGTCTCAATAGTCTCTTGTTGGGTCTCAAGACTCTTGTATTTTTAAATTGTATCAATCCTTTGTAATAGATGAAAAAATATTGGCATCTCTCTCTCCCTTGTGTTTCTCGCCAGATATGGGTAAATGTCAAATGTTTAAGTACAGTGCTTAGATTTGAAACCTTAATACAAATTTGAAACCTTTTACCCATAACATATTTCCTTCCTACACAATATCTCTTTTTCTAGAGCTTACTCTACATTAGTGGTGCCTTGTTATCTAAGAAGGATTTTGCTTGGTTTAATTGATATAGGCTTTTTTTTACAATGAAATAGAAATTTCAGAAATCTGTGAAACAGATAAAGTGGAATGTTCTTTCCTACCAATGTGATTGCAAGAAATATTTAGATATTGATAAATCCACCCTGGCCTTCTGCCTATATGAGGGATTCAATTATTCAAACTTTTATGAATTCAACATATGAATGTCGAGCTATGAAATAGAAGTTGATCTCTGAGAAATTGCCCATGGTGCAGGTGAGCTTATATAGATAAATCTCTCTGCAAGATCAACTGAGTAAGTTTACAAAGTAGAAATATGATTGCCCTTGGAATTAAAATCTCAGAGGAAGAAGGACATTATACTGGTTATTTTAAAATACTTCATAATCATCTGTCTTGTTGATAATATACAACCTGGTTATTCAAAAAAAAGGATAAAGCTAAGCATACTTGAAAACATTAGCCTCAAATTAGTAATCTCTTTCTCCACTCCCTTTTCAGTGGCCTTATCCCCTTCCCTCAGCAGGAAAACATAGCAGTACAGTGAATCTCAGGTTTCAGGAAGTAGATAATTAGCATGAAATTCTTATAAAACCCTCATATATTTCCCTTTTATCACTACATTTATTGTTTTGGATGTTTGTCTCTAATAAAGAAGAAAAAGATCATACAATATAACATATAGGCCATGTATCATAGAATTGTACACATGAAACCTATATAACCCCTTTAACTATTGTCACTCAGATAAATTAAAAGGAAAAGAATAAAACCTTAAGGATGTAGAATAAGCATAAGAGGTCCATAATAATATTTTCTAACTGTATTGAGTTTGTGTGGATTTTATATGGTATAGGAAATTACTTATTTATCTTTAGATAAAACTTTCCATATTAAGAATGCTATATAGAAAAATTAAAATATGGTGTTAAAAGAAATAAATTTTATCATAGGTAGTCAAAAAATTCAAGTGAATCTAAGCCATCAAATAATCTGGAATGACTATTGAAATTTTTTTTTTTTTGCCATGGATCTATCTGTCTTCTACATTTGTGATATTGATCTTGAATAAGATTATATAAAATTATTTAACATGTAAAAATTTTCACATATACAAAATTAAACTTGCATGGCTCAATTAAAGCTAAAATACTTGTTGTTTTTTTTTATAAAAGTTTAACTTTGAGGAACAGTGTACAGTTTATTTCATGAACTTTAATAAAATGAGTCCAGAGATATTCTGAGCCTGTTTCTCTTATTTTTTTTTAACTTCAAGTAAGACATTATTCTGTGGAATGTCATTATAAATGCTAATATTTAAAGACATTCAATTCTGAATAAAATACATCAAGATGTATTCTATTAATTTTGTCTTTTCTCATTTAGGAATGATCTATTACTTTTATTGAGAGAGAACAATATCTCATCATTCTTGAACATATCATTCTTCATGGTGTTCTGTTTGCTTAATTTTGGACCAAAATATAAAGTATCAACTTAAATTTTGAATGACAATAGGTGGGCAAACGATATCTCAATATTATCAAGAAATATTATATCTGATATAAAATTGTTATCATACAAGCTTTTTCAGAGAGAACATTTTTTTCTGTTTTACTAGAAAACTGCCATGATTTCCCTAGAAATACTTTTGACTTATAAGTATGAGTTCCACTAATTTTAATGTTAACAAAGCTTCTGAAGTCTTTATTAAGTATATATATATATATATATATATATATATATATATATATATATATTCTCAATAAAAATATTCAGGCATTTTAACTCAAAGTTAAAATTTTGTTGCAACCTTTTATGCCAAAATTAAGGTTGTACTATTTAAGCTATTTAAGTCTTCTATTCAACAAGTTCCTTGAAAAAACAGATAGTGTACAAAACACTGTTTTTGTTTTTAACAATAGAACTGACATTGGTAAGCAAGCAGACTTTTTATTGTAAAAGTCAGGAATATACATGCCTATACAACTTTGATATCACCTAGCACATTAGTTTAATTTTACAGAACAGAATACTGAGATCCACAAATACAATATTGACCCAGTTTCAATTATCAAGTAGGGGATCAATAAATACTGATTAATTAATGATGATTTGCTGTTTATTTTGAAACTATTACCAATTTTCTTCTTAAAAGCAATATGTCAATACTATGCTAGTAATTGCAGGCACTATACACATAACAAGGTAATATTTATTCTCAAGAAGGAGATAGCCTTTACATCAATACCTGAGAATATTTAGCCATTAAACAGACATTTGATGGGTGCTTTCAAGGTAGCAGTCATTGTGTGTGTTAAGGATTGAGTGATAGTGAACACAGCAATCATGTCAGTTTCTAGAGTTTATAGTCAATTGTTGGTGAACAATTGAACATCAAAAAAAGAATTACAGTGAGAGAGAAGAAGAAGCTCAAAAAGGGAGAAAAATTAAAAACTTTTATATTAAAACAAGAAAGTATATTAATAATAGAGTTAAATAAAAATATGTAAATCTGAACACAAGACCCTGTAAATCAATATACTTTTTTGGTTCTTTCACTCAAATGGCAATCAGTGTCCAGGTCACTTTAACTCCTTGGGCCTCACTCATGCTGACTCAGGTTTTAATAGTATTATACGCTGAAGGACCAGATTGTGTAGAAAGTAGCTGACCCTTCTTTGAGCCAAAAAAAATTCAAGAAAAGCCCTGTCAGTAAGCAAAGATATTTTAGAGTAGTGGTAGGCAAACTCATTAGTCAACAGAGCCAAGTATCAACAGTTACAACGATTGAAATTTCTTTTGAGAGCTGAAAACTGACTTCTGCTCATGGGCCACGAAGTTTCAATCACACTGTGTGTGCGCACCCACACGTGTTATTTTGTGGAAGAGCCACACTTAAGGGGCCAAAGAGCCGCAAGTGGCTCGTGAGCTGCAGCTTACTGACTACTATTAGAGTAATCTGAAAGAATTTATTTAAAAAGAAACGTTTAAAAGGATTTGTACTGCCCAACTGTGACCATTTGTGCATTGAAAAGAAAAAAAAAAGACCGTTGACCCAGTATGTATGTATGTGTGTCTGTGTGTGTGTATGTATATATATATGCAATAAAGGGGCAAATGGCTGGGCAAAAGGGGTAACAATGGCTTCCATAGCAGCTATGGAATTTTTATGACAAATTCCTGAAAGGAGAGAGGGAAACAATGACCATTTCACTTTTCTGGGCAGCCTCGTTCAAGGTGATGTGCAAGAATGAGTGTTTTTTTTTTGTTTAATACACTTTATTGATTTTTTTACAGAGAGGAAGGGAGGGAGATAGAGAGCTAGAAACATTGATGAGAGAGAAATATTGATCAGCTGCTTCCTGCACACCCCCTACAGAGCATGTGCCTTCAACCGAGGTGCATGTCCTTGACCAGAATCAAACCTGCGACTCTTCCCAGTCCATAGGCTGATGCTCTATTCGCTGAGCCAAACCAGTTAGGGCATTTGTTGTCGTGTTTAAAATATGTTTTTAATTTCAGAGAGAAAGGGAGAGGGAGAGAGAGAAATATCAGTGATGATAGAGAATCATTGATTGGCTGCCTGCTATATGCCCCTCACTAGGTACTGAACCCACAACTGGGGCATGTGCCCTGACCAGGAATTGAAACATGACCTCTTGGTTCATGCTCGAGGCTCAATCACTAAGCCACACTGCTTGGCAAGAATGAGTTAAGTACTTTCTAAAGGTGGTGGCGACAATGTGAGGACCTTCCAGGTAGGGCACTATTATCTGGTACATTTATTATGTCATTTGTGCTCAGGTCACTAGCGTTGAAATTAATGCTTTGTGTGTATCTCCTTGGGGCACTACTTTCTCATTCATATGTACTCAAGCAGTGGTTTAGAGCCTTTGTGTGTTCCTAGAGAGTTTATAAAATCAGAGGCTGCTGGGCTCCATCCCCAAAGTTTCTGCTTCAGTAGCATTTGCACTTCTAATGAGTATCACAGATGCTGCTGAACCGGGGAACACACTTGGAGATCCTGTGCTAAGGACCAAAGCTGTAGTTCTGGAAATACTCTTGCTATCTCCTAGTGTACAATCAAGGGCTTCGAGCTGTGTATATTCTTCAGACCCAAAAAGGGACTCATTCACATGTGTACATTTACCTGGGACCACTGAGATCAAATGTTCTCTGAGGAAATACAAGTTGCCCTAAGGATTAATTACAGAAGCCACAACCAAGACTGATTTGCCCATCTGAGAAGACCATCTTAGGTGCCCAAGTGGACTGGAGCCAGGGTAGTGAAGATGCTCAGAGAGGAAAACATATTTCTACTCTCCTGATTTTTATTCATCTCTTGGAACAGGTTGAAGCAAAAGTCTGCATTTACCACAGCAAGGGAGGCCATCTTGAAATGGAATAATCATATGAAATGAGTGCCGAGTATATTTTCTATGAATATGATGAGCTTTATATTATTATACTTTTAAAAGCTTAATTTTTTTCAGCTTTGGGTATAACCATCAAATAACTTAGACCAAAAAAATAAAGTTCCTTTTGCCCAGTATTCTCATTGCCAGTACTCTAAAAGTACCTCTCTGGCAACAAGATTATGATACACTCATTTTTCTCCCCATTAATATTCTCTAGTGCAGTGTTTCTATGTTTCTGACCTTGGTCTCATATTCATACCTAGGACATATTTCCCTTTCCCTTGATGTGGCATTTCTCTCTAGTGGTCTGTGAAAGTTTCATTTTTAAGTCCTAAGCAGACACATTCATGGAGCCTATTCAAAAATAACTGCAGATTTCTAAACTGAAATAAAGAAAAATCACTGTTTGCAGTAAAATAATTATTACATTAGACAGTATATTAAAGGGGCTATATAGTCCTGAAGGTTTAACAGCATTTTCTTATACATTTTCTCCATCATAGCTTATATACACATTCTCAGAGTAACACACATCCTAACATTTTAGGACCATCTTAATTTCAAATATACATCCTTGGTCCTATAAATGTATTTATCATTTTCAGACCATTTTCTGATTTTTTTAATGAAAATGTAATTACAAAATTATGTATGTCATAAGAAGGTACATGGATTTTCAACACAGAGGCCTATCTCTTATTAGAGAACCTTCGGTATAATAGCAAATTTAAATCCAGGATAAAAATGAGGTTATCTTTGAATTCTTTATAATGTTATTTCTCTCCCCACAATGTAATTTTTCAATACTCTGTTTTGGTATATCTTTGCAGACTTTCTTCATAATACTCAAACTGATCTGTATACCACAATAGAGGTTGTCCCAAACTATATGAATAAACATGAATACTCCAAATTATTCTGTGATATTTATCACACTCAATGATGTGGCAGGACCCAAGAGACTTGATTCTTAAGGGATCCAGGCCTAATCCCAACCCTCTTTCTAATAGTTGAGTGACCTGGGTCAAGTCTTTAGGTTCTATGAGCTTTTAAGTTTCATCTTACACAGTGAGATGACTGATTTACAGCAGGACTTAAAAAAACATGTGTTCTTACACCCTTACACCTGTATGAGGACCACACTGCAATATCAGGTCAGGAAGAGGGACAAATGTATGGTTAGAAGCAAGAATATTCTATATTTGTCATTGCATTGACTTTGTTGAATTCACAAAAACTCAATACCTTTTAAAATTAAAATGACTTTTAAGAAAATAAAATAACTACAAATATGTATAAGTGCTATGAAGGAAATGCATGAGACTTTGAGAGAATGTATTCAAGGAAACCTAATTGTATTGAGTTTTAGGAAAGCTTTCTCTAAAAAGAGTTACAATAGTCTGACATCCGAAACAAAAGCAAACCAAAACAGTATGAGTGTTATTCTGGACCAGAAGAAAGTTTTGCATGGTTTATAATTTGAAAAACAATCAGTGTGGCTAAATTTCAAATAAATGTGGAGAAGATGACATGAAATGAGAAAGAGATGGAGGCATGAGGTAATTTACACAGAGCCCTATGTCTATACCATAGATTTTTACCATTTCTGTTAGGGGTTATTATTATAAGAAAAATTAATCATGCTCTGTTAACTGTGATTGTTCTATTCTCAATAGAGAAAAACACATTCTAATCTGACCAAGAGTTGTACATGGGAGCCAACATAAGAATGCAGTCCAGGGAGGAGGAGCCAAGATGGTGGCATAGGTAAACACCTACACTGCTGCCTCGCACAACAATTTCAAAACTACAACTAAAAGACAGAACAGACATCATCCAGAACCACAGGAAAGCTGGCTGAGTGGAAGCTCTACAGCTAGAAGGAAAGAGAGGGGCTCTCGGAGATGCAGAGGAGCTGCAAAAAGCTGAGGTACGGAGACGCGCACGCTGAGAGAGCGGGTGCCGAGTACCTGGCTGGCTTTCTCTGACGGGAGGGAAACAGAGACTCCCAACGGCATTGAACCCCTTATCCTACGACACTAAACCCCAGATCCAGCTGAAACTGATACGGAGGGAGTTTGGACTGTGAAAAGGGAGAAGTGCACGGAAATTTAGGGGAGTCGCAAAAGATAGGAGGGTCTGGTCCCGGTCACGCACGCGCACACACAGGGCGCTGGTGCCACACTGAGGACAGATTGCTGATTCTGCCGCTGGCTTTTGCGACTGGGCGGGAGACAGACCCTCCCAACTCTGCCACATCTGAGTCCACTGGGCCCCTGATTCGGGCGAAACCCTGGAGACCTAGACTCGTGTGGTCCTGGTACGCAGGGGAGCAGGGGAGCTGGAAAGGCAGCGGTCTAGAGGCACTGCGGGCTCGCGCGCACAGGACCGCTCCAGCCATTACCCAGTCACGTGAGACTCCGGGGCCGTGGAGGGTGGGGCCGACCGGAAGGCAAGGCGGTCCCTTAAGCCCTGAGACTCCACCCATCCCAAGCTCAACAGAGGCTTCTGTGGTCTTGCAAATAAAAAAGTTTCCCCGACAAAGTGAAAATGCCAAAACAAGGGAAGGGATCAAAAACAAAAGAAATGGAGGAAAAAAAAACGACTGGATATAGAGTTCAAAACCAT
>PVJN01059922.1:0-11719 GCA_004026805.1 Lasiurus borealis
AACCCAGCCAGACAATTTACTAGCTGTGTGACCTTGGGCAAGTGTTTCCACCTCTCTGAGCCTCCACATTTTTACCTAAAAGGGGAGCCTATGACCTCTGCCCAGCTGACCTCTAAATGTTACTGTGAAAGTCAGATAAGGGCAAGCGAGGACCTTTAATGGACAGGTGTAATAGTCAAAGCTCTACAGGAAAAAAAAAGAACCAATAGGATATATAGATGTAGATCTAGAGATTTCTTTTAAGGAATTGGCTCATGCTATTGTGGAGGTTGGCCAGTCCAAATTCTGCAAGGCAGGCTGGCAGGAGGGAGACCCAGGGAGGAGCTGAGGCAGCTCCAGGCTGAAGGCATCTGCTGGTGGGATCCCCACTTCCTCGAGGGAAGTCAGTCTCTTTTACATAGAGGCCTCTCAACTGATTAGACGAGGCCCACCCAAATACTGGAGAATAGTTGGCTTTCTTCAAAGTCCACTGGTTGAATGTCTCATCTTTAACGTACCTTCTCAGGAAGATCTGGAATAATGTTTGACCAAATATTTGGGTACCTTGGCCCAGCCAAGTTGACATATGAAATTAATCCTCACGGCAGAGAGGGGCTGCCATGGGGGTGAAGAACCCACACGTTGGGGATGTTTGCCTCTGAGACAGCCTCTGGGAGTTCCATGTGCACAGCTCCGGGCAGGAGTTGCACATCTTTCTCCCCTCCCACCAGTGTGCTTCTGAGCTGGTTTCCGTGGCCGATGAGGCCATGCAGGTTTCCACGGATGCTGCGGCACTGGGCACGCAGAAGCCCACCCACCGACCACGCCGAGCCCAGCTCAGCCCGCATCTCGCCGTGTGTCCCTGAGCTAGTCTGTCACCTCTCGGAGTCTCTCTCCTTGCCGCTTTCACAGAGTCGGACTTCTCCGGCCGCTGGGAACAGGAAGAAGGGGAAAGAGGCGTGAGGAAGAACTCTGCCGCTGTACAGTTTTATCTGCTTAGCAAACACTTCCATAGCCGTGGTGACCTGCCGGCCCTAAGCGCTGGCAGGTACCATTCTATTCTTGCACTCGCCCAGTAAGAGCGACACCAGTGCTCTCCCCGATTCACAAAGGGGGACGTTGAGGCTCAAAGTGGCGGCGGCGTGCTCGAGGGCACAGTCTAGCACTCATCCAGTTCCAGCAGCTGCGCGTTTCTCCACGAGGACGCCTCATTGGGAGCAGCTGAGAGGCAGGGAGCGGAGGGGCGGGCAGAAGTCTGGATTGAGGAAGTCAGCTGAGAATGCTGTGAGTTTCGGTTTCCTGGCTCTTGCCAGCTTCCAAGCTCTCAGCCCAGAGATCCTCTCTCTCCTCTGCTCCTGCTCTGCGGTGAGCCGTCACCCCGGGAGCCAGCAGGAGCAATGAGCAACTGGCGATTCGGCGCCTGCCCAGGAACGGTGTGCTGGGTACCCGCTCAGAACCTGGATGAGTACATCCGGACCTCCCTGAGGCCGGCAGAAGACTGTCAGAAACAGATCGATGAGGCCATGGATAGCATCTGTGCCGCCCTGCAGGAAGCCGCGGAGCCTCCCACGGTGACAGATGTGGCCAAAGTGAGTGGAGGGCCGGGGTCGGGACTCCCGGTGATCGGAAGTCAGAGCGACTTAGTGCTGAGCACCTACTGTGTGCCAGGCCCTGGGTGCACCAAACATCATCCTGTCCTCCCCCCATCGCTGAGAGGATGGGATGCAGTTTAGAGTTTAGGAGCACGGACTCTGAAGTCTGCTCTGCCCCTCATTACGCTGTGACCCGCGGTTGGTTGCTTAACCTCTCTGTGCTTCAGTCTCCGAATCTATGAAATGGGAGAGGAACAATACCCACCTGAAAGTGTTACGAGGCTTGAGTACGTATATCACGTCCTTAGTACAAGGCCTGGTACGTGGGTAGTGTTCAGTGAACCAGCTGTGATTTCTCCACCTGTTACTGCTCTATCCTTCCATTTACGGAGCAGTGAACTGAGGCTACAGGACTTTGGTAAAACTACCCAAGTGTCTCCGTGGCTTTTCCAGCAAGAGGGGACCGGGAGCTCTCCTCAGTCAGCAATGGTGGGTGCCATGGGCACCAACCCCAGGGCTGAGGCTAATGATTCTGGCCTTTGGGGAGGAGAGGGTGCTGGGAAGGTGCCAGGACCCTAGGGTAGGGAGGGGGTTGGAGAGCCCCACTCCCACCCACATGCTCTCCGGCACGGGAGACTCGCTTCTCTGCTGCCACAGTGCTGCCTGGCCTGGCCTTACACACACACACACACACACACACTCGCCCGGCAGGAGAGACACTTGGACACTGGTGCCTCCTGCCTTAGCCCAGAGGAGGAAACGGAGGCACAGGGAGTCACTGAATAGCTGTGTAATACCCCCTCCTGCCTCTGAATGCTAATGAACTTACCCCAGTTAAATAATCACACGAGAAGAGAAATGCACAGAGCTAAGTGTGCAGCCTGTTCAGGTTGCCACGAGCAACGGAGATGTGTAACCTTCGTGCCCAGCCCCGGAGGCACCTGCACTGGTTCTGTCACCGCCCTCACCCAGGGCAGCGCCCTCCTGCCTCCTAACGGTCATTTTGCCAGTGTTTTCATTTTGTCTACATCAGCGGTTCTCAACTTGTGGGTCGCGACCCCTTTGGGGGTTGAACGACCCTTTCACAGGGGCCGCCTAAGACTATTGGAAAACACCTATTTCCCATGGTTCTAGGAACCAACAGACCGCTCCTCGGTGTAGCCAAGTGTAGCAACGTAGTTTACTGTTGTCATATGAAGACTGTTACCCGTGCTACACCACGATTCAAGACAAAATTTCATTTATTTGTAATTAGAAGTAAATATTTCACAGTATATAATTACATATTTTTTGTGATTAATCACTATGCTTTAATTTGTAAGTAAATATTTCACAGTATATAATTACATATTTTTTGTGATTAATCACTATGCTTTAATTTGTAACAATGAAAATATATCCTGTATATCAGATATTTACATTACAGTTCATAACAGTAGCAAAATGACAGTGATGAAGTAGCAACGGAAATAATGTTATGGTTGGGGGTCACCACCACATGAGGAGCTGTCTTAAAGGGTCGAGGCATTAGGAAGGTTGAGAACCACTGGTCTAAATGTAAGGTGGCCCAGCATCCCAGTGTGCCTGTGCTGAGGGGTTTTCGGGGACATGGGCCTTTCGACGCTAAGACTGGGTGCCCCGGACCGGCTGGTCACCCTGGATAAATGAATCCACACCCTGTGTGGCTTCCCCGTATGGTCTCTCTGACCCACCCTGTTCCTGCGATGTCTGTCGTGTGGGCAGGTGGTGGAGGTCATTTCACTGCGGTATGTACTCCGCGGCATGGATGCAGCACATCTGTCCGTTTGAGTGTCCTCCAGGTTGGGGCCAGTCCGAAAAGCATTGCCACGGGCACCCTGGTCTTTGGGTGGGCCAGTGGGTGGATGCCTGCCACTCAACTTTAAGACTGTGCTGACCTTTAGGGCTTTTTCTCGAGTGAAGTAGCACTACTGCCTCCTGGGGCGTGCCGTGACCCCCCAGCGGGGCCAGACCCTCACACCTGCTTCTCTGTTGCTGGCAGGGTGGCTCCTATGGCCGGAAAACGGTCTTAAGGGGCAACGCCGATGGTACCCTGGTCGTCTTCATCAGTGACCTTGAAAACTTCCAGGATCAGAAGGAAAACCGAGATGAAATCCTCAGCAAAATCTCGCAGCGCCTAACAGCTTGTCAGCTCGAAAGGAAGCTGACAGCCAAGATGGAGATCCAGAGGCCCAGCGGTGGCCTCACCATCCGACTGTCCACAGAGTGGCAGAGCGTCACTTTTGACGTGCTGCCCGCCTTCGATGCTCTGGGTGAGCCCTCCGGGGCGTGTGGGGCGGGTATGGGTCCTGAGGGCTGTGCTGAGAGCGCAGAGTCAGAGAGAGGGTGGTGGGTGGGCACCGTTGGTGCTTTCCGCAGTGGAGGCCTTCCACAGAGGAAGTCCCTCCACCCTGGCTTCCTCTCCTCTGGGATTCTCCCCATCTCCTCACTGACTTTTCGTTACTGTTGTTCATCCTCACCCGAGGGTATTTTTCCATTGATTTGTAGGGAGAGTGGAAGGAAGGGGGAGAGACAGAGAGAAACATCGATGTGAGAGAAACACATCGATTGGTTGCCTCCTGCATGTGCCCTGACCAGGGCCTGGGCTGGGGAGGAGCTTGCAACCAAGGTATGTGCCCTGGACCTGAATCAAACCCAGGATCCTTTGGTCTGCAGACCGATGCTCTATTCACTGAGCAAAACCAGTTGGGGCTCCTCAATGACTTTTTTTAAATTTATTTATTGTTTAAAGTTTTACATATGTCTTCTTTTTCCCACTTGACCCTCCCCCACAAGCCATTCCCACCCCTGGCAAGCCCCCACCACCCTAATGTCTGTGTCCATTGGTTATGCTAATATTTGGTTGCTTTCTACCCTTCCCTCTGCTTTTCCCCTACCATTTGTCTCTGAATCTATTCTTGTTCATCAGTTTATGTTGATCATTATATCCCACAATATGAGTGAGATCATGTGATTTTTATCTTTCTCCGACTGGCTTATTTTGCTTAGCGCAATGCTCTCCAATTCCATCCATGCTTGTTGCAAATGGTAAAAGCCCCTCCTTTTTTATAGCAGTGTAGTATTCCGTTGTGTAGATGTACCACAGTTTTTTAATCCACTCATCTGCCTCTTTATCACAGGAGGCTCTTGCACCTGTGTTCATATTAGCTGTGCAGCAGGATTCTGATTGGCACCCAGTCTGAGAGCCACTGCCTGCCTCACCCTACCTTCCAGGCTCAGTGCTGTGGGGAGTGCACCTGCCAGCTGGCATCCATCCCAGCCTCCAGAGCTCTGCCTGCACCTGCCTGCACCTGCCTCCTCAAGGTGCCTGTGCCCTTGATCCTGAACTGGAGCATTCACCGGATGGGCTCACTAGCGGAATATATTGTATGTGATATGTAAACTTTATTTTCTTCCAGGTGTGGGCCAATGCCATTTTCCCAAGAAACCATCTTTTCCTGACTTACTGGAACTCCTTTTTCATTTACACTGTTTCTCCTTCCCTCTCTTTGCTCTCACTGGCCTTGTCTCCAGCCAGCACCACAGCCTGTGCATGATGGTCGATTTAGGCTTCATTTTATATTGGAGCCGGGCAAGCCACCCCTCACCTTTTAAGCAAACATGCCTGGCCTCTGACCGAGGAAGGACTTCAATGTCAAACCACACCCAGACTTCCAAGTCCTTTTGCTCTTTCCTGCCAGACTTAAGCGGCAAGCCCAGCCCCTCGACCTATCGAGACCTCAAAAGAGCCTTGGACAAGGCAAAAGCCAGCCCCGGCGAATTCTCAGTCTGCTTCACAAAGCTCCAGCAGAGCTGTTTTAACAACCAGCCCAGAAAGCTGAGGGATTTGATCCTCCTGGTAAAGGACTGGTATCAACAGGTAAATTTTACATTGCACTTCCTCTGGCTGGCATCCGTTTCCTTTGGGTCACGATAACTTGCAATCCAGTAAAGTACAACCATCTTAAGTATACAGCTCGATGCATTTATATTGTTTTAAGCTAAACTCAGGAAGTGGCCTCACGCCCGCTCCCAGCTAAGACTCCCCCAGACCGCCCACTCTCCTAATAGCTGTCACCACAAATTCAGTTTGCTTGCTTTTCAACCTGATATGAACGGAATCTGACTGTATGTACATTGTATCTGCTGCCTTCTGGTCAACATTATGTCTGAGAGATTTGTCCATGTTGGTGCATGTGGTGGCCGTTTTTCACTCTTTTGTCATATTCCATTGTATTACTATACCACACGTTTCCCCATTCTCCTACTGAGGGGCATTTGGGTCATTTCCAAATTGGAGCTATTATGAATTATGTGACTATGGGTATTCCCTGCATGTGTGTTTGTAAATTTGAGACTCCTTTTTAAAATACACATTTTCTTTGATTGATTTCAGAGAGGAAGGGAGAGGGAGAGAGATATAGAAACATCAATAATAAGAGATAATCATTGATCGGCTGCCTCCTACATGCCCCCTACTGGGGATTGAGCCTGCAACCTGGGCTTGTGTCCTGACCAGGAATTGAACCTCTTAGTTCATAGGTCAACACTCAACCACTGAGCCACACCAGCTGGGCAAGCACTCCTTTTTCTTGAGTAAATATGCAGGCATGGAACTGCTGGGCTGCAAAGTATATGCATATGAAAACATATGTGTTTTCACATACATATACACATGGCTTATATGTATGCATGTGTGTGCCCACAATGAGGGATAGTTACATATTTAACTTTAGGAAATACTGCCAAACACAGACGGGCCTTGACTTACAATGGTTTGACTTAGATTTATTTTTAAATATGTTTTTATTGATTTTAGAGAGAAAAGAAGGGAGAGAGAGAGAGAGAAACACCAATTGGATGCTTCCCGCACACACCCTACCTAGTGATCGAGCCTGAAACCAGGGTCTGTGCCCTGACTGGAAATTGAACCGTGACCTCCTGGTTCATGGGTCTGTGTTCAACCACCGAGCCACACCGGCCACGCTGGTTTCTTGATTTCAGGGCCCCGACCTGGGAAGAGCTGGGTCTCTAACTCAGCTGCTGCCCATTCTCCTCCTGCAGTGCCAGACACGGTTGGAGCAGCGGTCCCTGCCACCCTCGTATGCTCTAGAGCTGCTCACCGTCTATGCCTGGAAGAGGGGTGTAAAGAGGACGACTTTGATATCGTTCAAGGCCTCAGAACGGTCCTAGAGCTCATCGAGCTGCAGGAGCAGCTGTGCGTCTATTGGACAGTCAACTACAACTTCGAGGATGAGACCGTCCGGAACGTCATGCTGGGCCAGATCCGATCATCAAGGTACCGACCTCCATGGCCCTCTCTCCTTCCCCCTCCATCTGCAGGCCAGACTGTACCCCTTTAGAATGAGCGCCCCTCCGCCTGTCCTTTCCAGCCAGGGGTGCGCCACACGGATGCCAGCAGCCCTGGGCGGGGAAGCAAGGAGAGGTCTGTCTGTGGGCGGGAACCCTGACCCACGCTTTCACACTACAAACCATCATCCCACTTTGTGCCCCAGACAAACGCCTGCGAGGCATTTCCCTTTGCAGAAGGAAGAGGCTAAGAGAGAAGAAAGGTCTGCGGGCAGAGGCCCTCTTATTACACTACAATGGAGCGCCTCTCTCTGCCGACCAGAGAACACAGGACCAGAGAGGCTGAGCGTCATAGACAAAGCTCCTCAGCAATTGGGAGAAACCAGGGAGTTACCAGAAGCCCAGTCTAGGCCTCTTTCCCTAAAACTGATTTCTCTTCCCACAAGCACCCAACTGTTTTGTTTTTTTTTTAATAATCTAATGAAATTCATAGGCCAGTAATCTTGGATCCAACGGACCCCACCCATATGGTGAGCAAAGATAAGACGTGCTGGCAATGGCTAAAAGAAGAAGCTCAAGTCTGGTTATCTTGTCCCAGCCTGAGAGAGTCACCGGGACCATCTTGGAATGTTCTGGTGAGAGGGCGTTCCAAATATAGCTCCTGTCATGCTTCGGGGATCCCCCCACCCACCCCCACCCTGACACCCAGGCTGCAGTCATCTTCGAGATCACCATGTGTCCGTTTCCTAGAGCTGCTGTAACAAAGCCCTGTGCCCTGGGCGGCTTAAAGCAACAGAAATGTATGCGGTCACAGTCCTGAGGAGTAGAAGTCCAGGTTCAAGGTGCTGGCAGGGCTGTGCTCCCTCTGAAGCCTCTGGAGGAGGAACCTTCCATGCTGCTCCCAGACTCGGTGGTTGTCAGCAATCCTTGGCTTGTGGCAGCATCACTCCAATCTCTGCCTCCCCGGTCTCATGGCCTTCCCTTCTGTGTCTTCACAAGGTCTTCCCTCCATGCTGTCTGTCTCGGGGCCTCTCTCCTCTTATTAGGACCCAGGGCGCATGAATTAGGGCCCACCCGAATGACCTCACCTAACTCCATTGCCTCGTGCAAAGATCCTATTTCCAGATAAGTTCACCTTCATCCATTAGGACTTCAACATATGTTTTGAGGGGACATACTTCAATCCCCTTCCAAGAAAAAGATGGTCAAGTACAAAGTGAACAAAAAGCAAAGGGGGAGGGCACGTGCAGGTGAGGATTTGGATTCATTTCTGCAGGTGGGAAGCTGGTGACGGAGGAGATGGAGCAGAGCCCGGGGGAAGTGGGTGACTCTCACCCCTGTGAGCGCCGTTCGAGCAAGTGTGCAGGGCCAGAGCGAGAAGGGGGCTGGAGACAGGAGAACTATTTGAGGGGCGGCTTTGAAAGCAGTCATTCACTTTGTCCCTTCCATCCCCCAAAGGAGAAGCAAAGCTATCGCCACAGAGGCCCCTGTACGCCCAGAGCTCATCAGAGAAAGGCAATCCCCTGAGAACCTTCTCGGGTTAGACTGCGGACTCCGTAAAGCATTCCTTGGGGTCATAGGGCGGGACTCGGGGACACAAACCCTTCAGTGAGGCCGGAGAAGTCAATGAAATGCCACAGTTCGCAGACACGGGGCTCCTTCACACCCCAATGAGGGCGGCAGCGTCAGTGTCTGTCTGCTCAGAAACTCGAGGGCCAGTCGAGCAAAGGTCTGGGATGTAGACGAAGATGTCAATGAACTTGGGCCCCAGAGGTGAAGCTGCCGGTGAACAGGAAACCCCTCGTTGGATGCAGAAGGACCGAGACCCTCTGAGCGGTCACCCCTGTGCCTGCACCCCGCCCCCCTGCTTTCACCGACCCCTGGTCTTTGCTCCCAGCCCCCTAAGACAGCTTTTTAAAACGTGTTTCTTCCAACTTTTTATTCTGAAAACTTTCAAATGAATAGAAAAGCTGCAAAATGGTCAGCGCACCCACCTCAATGCCCTCCACGTAGGTGCCCTTCATCTAGGTGCCCAGTGTTTAGCGCTGTCCACACTTGGTGGGACAGTGGGTGTGTGGTGGGGAGAAGGGTGTCATTAGTTGAGATGAGGCCGCCTAGACTCGCATGGGACCTGACTCCAATAACCAGTGTCCTCATAAGATACACAGAGCCCTGGCCGGTGTGGCTCAGTGGATAGATGTCGGCCTGACAACTGAAGAGACCCAGGTTCGAATCCAGTCAAGGGCACGTACCTCGGTTGCAAGCTCAACCCCCGGCCCCCGTGGGGCACGTGAGGGAGGCAACCATGTGTCTCTCTCACATGGATGTTTCTCTCTCCGTCTCTCCCCCGTCCTTCCACTCTCTCTAAAAATCGATGGGGAAATATCCAGGGGTGAACATTCATCCATTAGAAAAGGCCAGGAAGGGCCTCCCCGGGGGGCTGCAGGGAGAGCATGACCTTGACCTGCCCACGCTTTCCTGTTGGATCTCTAGTCTCCAGGTGGTGAGAGAACGAACTTCTGTCGTTTTATGCCGCCCACTTATAATTTGTCACGGCAGCCCTGGGCACCAATCCCCGGGTCCCCGCATGGGTACGGGAAGCCGATAGAACCTGGGAAAAGGAATGAGTGTGGCCATCAGAAATCTGTCATAGCCACAGGAAACAGGAAAAGAAGGGAGGGACGGGGGGTGGGGGGCGGGGGGCTGAAAAGTGACTGACAGTGCTACAGCTGAAGACAGTGGGGAGACGGGGGCATGAAGGACCCTGGGGAGAAGGATTCAGTTCTCAACGAGGGGAGAGTATTGTTTCTGGGTACGCCCTAAACTCAAATATGTCCTTGGAACATCCTATACAGTGGTACCTAGAAATACGAGTGCCCTAACATACGAGATTTTTGAGATACTAGCCGTCGAGCGAGCAGCATTTGAGATAGGAGTAATCTCTCGGATCGGCTGGCTGCACACGACCCACCAATTTACCTCGACTCGAGCATCTCATAGTTTCCCACGCCTCAAGGTTACGCAGCGAATGAAACTCGTATCTCCAGGTGCCACTGTATAATGAAAGCCTAATATGCAAATCAACAGAATGGCCGAATGACCGGTCGGTGGGGGATGGGGCCGCTGAGTGGGCGGCACCAGGCCAGCCAAGGCAGGTGCCAGCAGACAGGGGGAGGGTACGGCAATGGGGGGGATGGCAACCTGCCTGCTTGGCCCACCTGTCACCTCCTACAAAGGGAGGCCAGACTGTGGCGTAGGCCCGCTCCCCACACTCTAACTTGGACTTCCCCTGTGGGCTCCTGGACTGCAAGAGGGTGCAGGCAGGCTGAGGGGACCCCCCCCCCACCCCAGTGCATGAATTTCCAAGCACCGGGCCTCTAGTGTCACTGTAAGAAGTAAGGACAGCAAAGTCCCCGGGTTGGAGAGCAGGAGGGAGAGATGGGGAGAAAACCTGGGGCCAGCTGGCAGGCGGCTGCCCACAGCAGGGTTCTCCCCCTCCCTCGCCCCCAGCCAGCACCGCTCCATGAGACCCCAGGCCACCGTCTGGATAAATTCATCAAGGACTTTCTCCAGCCCACGAAAACTGTCAAAATCCAGATCAAGACAGCTGTGGGCATCATCTCGAAGTTCCTTAAAGAAACCTGCTTCCAGCACTCAGCCACGAAGGTTCAGAAGCCCATCAAGGTGAGCGCTGCCTGTCCCTCCCTCCACGGGGATTCCTAGCCAGATGCCAAGCAGAGGCTGGCCTGTCCCCCAGCAGAGGCCAAGGGTGAGGCAGGGCAGCTGGGAAGGGCAGCAAGAAGGTCGCTGATTCTCCGGGTGGGGATGGGAGTGGTGCCAAGGGGCTGCTTTATGTCATTAACAGAATACTTTGATTCTGCAAGCATCCTGGCTGCCGGCCCCGGGGCGGTCCGGGGCTTGTAGCTGCAACGCTCAGGCCTCGGCCTCATCCTCCAGTCACCTTGTCCTCTGTGCGTCTTCTCTCTTCCTCTTCTCTGAGGGACACTTGCCATTGGATTTAGGGCCCACCGATCCCTGATTTAGTTAAATCTACAGAGACCCTTTTTCCAAATAAGATCGCCTCCCCGCAGACTTACCTCTGCAGGGCCGCCATTCAAACCAGGGAAGGTTCTAAGCTTGGTGTGGATACTGAACCCGAGTGACCTCTTTCTTGCTTCAGTGACTGGGGCCTGGTTCCTCCCATCAGCTGAGCTAGCCATTCCGTGGATCGGATCTCACTTGTCCATGACCCGGAGGCCAGGGGTGGACACTCTCCCCTCTGTCTGCCTGAACGAACTGGGGTGGAGCAGGGACTAATTGAAGGTCTGGATACAGGAAACAGAACACTCCCCTCTCGCCCCTCACCCACACCGCCAGGATTTTAATACCTGAGGGTAAAAGAATCCTCTCTCTGCAAAAATGGAATGAGCCCGGCCAGCGTGACTCAGTGTTTGAGCCGACCTATTCACCAGGAGGTCAGGGCTCGATTCCTGATGTATGGGAATCGAATGCCTGGGTTGCAGGTTAATCTCCAGTGGGGTCGTGCAGGACGCAGCCGATCAATGATTCTCATCATTGAAGTTTCTATCTCTCTCTCCTTCCCCCTTAATCTCCTTTTAAAACACACACACACACACACACACACACACACACACACACACACACGTACCACAAAATGGCCAGAGCGATGAGGATGAAGGTTGATGCCCAGCACAAGCCCCGCCCCTGGCGGCATTGGGAGGGTCCTTCGTGAGGCAGCTGGCTTCTCCGTGAGAAATGGCTCACCTGTCGGAATTTCAAATATCGGCCTGGGAAACAGA
>PVJN01059923.1:0-11719 GCA_004026805.1 Lasiurus borealis
TTTTAAGTAATATTGTGTTTTTATTGATTTTAAAGAGGAAGGGAGAGAGAGACATCCATGATGAGAGGGAACCATGCATCGGCTGCCTCCTGCCCGCCCCCCGCACTGAGGATGGAGGCCGCAACCCGGGCCTGTGCCCCGACCGGGAATCGAACCCGGGACCGATGCTCTATCCACTGAGCCACACCGGCCAGGGCCCGGCACGTCACTTCTTGGGCGCCGGGTGTGGAGCCAGCCCCGGCCCCGCTTCCCGCGCAGCTCGGTTAACAGCGCGCCTCTGCGGGGCAGGAGGAGGAGGACCCCGCCGCGGGGCGCAGGGGGGCGGCCCCCCGGGGAGCACCTACCTTCCCCAGGCCGCTTCCTCCCGTCTCCCTCCCCCTTACTGTCTGTGCGGAAATGGCGCTGCCAGCCGTTCCTCTCCCCCAGTATTTGTCCGCCTGCGGAGGCCCAGTGGATATTTTACACGTTTTTTCCTACAGGTTTGGACATTTCTCACTCCAACAGTCCTGTTCATGGAGAGGGGATTCCAGGAACTCCTGTAGGAGGGCTGGCGCAGACATCAGGGACACGGTGCGGGCAGGTGGTTCCGTGCAGGCAGGCAGTCCATGCAGGCAGGTGGTCCATGCAGGCAGGTGGTTCCGTGCAGGCAGGTGGTTCCGTGCAGGCAGGCGGTCCGTGCAGGCAGGCAGTCCATGCAGGCAGGCGGTTCCGTGCAGGCAGGTGATCCATGCAGGCAGGCAGTTCATGCAGGCCGGTGGTTCTGTGCAGGCAGGCGGTCTGTGCAGACAGTTCATGCAGGCAGGCGGTCCCGTGCAGGCAGGCAGTTCTGTGCAGGCAGGTGATCCATGCAGGCAGGCGGTTCTGTGCAGGCAGGCGGTCTGTGCAGACAGTTGCATGCAGGCAGGCGGTCCCGTGCAGGCCGGTGGTTCTGTGCAGGCTTCTCCCTGAAGCACAGCGTGCCCCAGAGGCCCCCATCCCGCCACGGCTGCCGGGCTCGGCTGTTACCTGTAAGCCCGGGAGCCGCCGGGAGCCTGCCTTGCTAGGTACTCTCTTTCTGGAAGTGAACGCGCTGCCTCAGACCCCCGGTGCTGGCCAGGCGCCCGCAGGTCAGAGCGCTGCCGGCGACCCTCCCCGCCCCACCCCTCCTCCGGCCACAGCAGCCTCGCCCAGGCTTTGCTGGGCACCGCAGCCCGTCCTCCTCCTCCCGCAGCGCCACGCGCGGCCCTCCCTCCGGGATGAAGTAAGTTCTCCGCCTCGGACATGGATCCTCCCGAAGCCCCCTGCGAGCGAGCGCCGTGTTTACTGTGGAGAGGACACTGCGCACAGGAGGCGTCACGGCGTGGTATTTCCAGGACGCTGTGCGCAGGAAAGCAGCCTTCTTCATTTGCCCAGAACTTCACTGCATATTGAACCTCCAGGCTGAATCCACAGTCAATTCAGACTTTAAGGTCAACGCCCTGGGGATGTCTCCTCTCTCTCTCTCTCTCTCTCTCTCTCTCTCTCTCTCTCTCTCTCTTCTCTCTCTCCCCAGCCTCAGGCCTCAGGGGGAAGGGGGGAGGAGCCAGCCGTTTCTGTACTCTGGAAGCCTCTGTCCAGGCACGTTTGTCGAGTTGGATGTGGGGGTTTTCCCTGCTCTTTGCTGATGTCGGTGGAGATGTCTGCATTCCCCCACCCAGTTCCCAACACCACGTCTATGATGCCACAGGACTTTGTAACTCCCACTCACTCACCAGGATCCGGAGACACCCCTTCACCCCACCACCCCACCCCCAGCTCATCTCTGTCTATCATCCGAGCCCTTCTTGGGGCTCCAGGAAGGTGGCCACTCCCCACACCCCAAGGGAAAGGCAGGAAGCTGAGCCTCGGCCCTCGGCAGAAACCACCTTCGTCGCCAACGCCGTCGACCCGTGTGCCAGGGCATCATGGGCCCTCTGGGCCTCCCCCTTCTGCGGATTCTGCCTGCGAAGCAAGGGGATGCCCTGCCCTCAGGTGCCCGATCTGCCTGAGGTTCTGTCCCCCGGCTCAGCCCAGGAGAAAGGGGCGGATACCGGCTCCCTCCCAGACAGCGGTTCTCCACCTTCCTCAGGCCGCGACCCTTGCAGACAGTTCCTCATGGGGTGGTGACCCCCCACCGTGAAATGTTGCTGCTGTGATGCATCGTGATGTCAATATCTGTATTTTCCGAAGGTCCTAGGCGACCCCTGTGAAAGGGTCGTTCCACCCCCAAAGGGGTCTCGACCCACAGGTTGAGAACCGCTACTCCCAGCTATCTCGCTCCCTCCACCTGGGAGAACAGGTACTCGGCCCAGCAAGTACTTTTCTACGTTTATTTTTGGGGGCCGACACCCTGGACCCGGGAGGCTCAAAAACTAAAAAAAAATAATCATCAGAAGAACCGCCGGCGTTTGCCTTTGGGTTCCGGTGCTGGGTATGGGTGTGGAGGGCGGGGCGTGGGAGAGGCGGCAGAGACCGGCTGCTCATCAGTAAGGTCGTCATCAGTTAGTGCTGGCCGCTATCACCCCACGGGTGCAACGGTACGAGCGTCTCACGGCTCAGGGCGAGCCAATGCAGAACCGGGACCTGACAAGGAGCGAGGCGTCTGCGGGCCGCGTCATGTCCTCCTCCCTCAGCCCCGTCGGCGGCTTCACCACCCCCCCACCCCCCCGAGAGGAGCCTCCAGGATAAGACAGGGCAGACTCCCTCCGAGCTGTCACGGCACCAAGAGAGCAAGGAGGGCCGAGACCGGTGTTGCTCAGTGGATAGAGCGTCGGCCTGTGGACTGAAAGGTCCCAGGTTCGATTCCGGTCGGGGGCATGGACCTTGCTTGCGGGCACATCTCCACCGTGGGGCGTGCAGGAGGCGGCTGATCGATGTCTTTCTCTCATTGATGTTTCTGACTCTGTCTGTCTCCCTTCCTCTCTGTAAAAAATCAATAAAATACATTTTTAAAAAGAGAGAGAGAGAGAGAGGAAGCTCCTCCTTCCCCAGGCGAGTCCAGAGGAAGGAAAGCTCCGTCCGGCACAGAGCACCCCTCTCCCTGTGAGCTGGAGCACCTGTGGGGGCCGGCAGCCTGGTGTGGGGGGAGGGGCCAGCCAGCTCCCCTTACCCCCCCACTCCTGCTTCCCCTCCACGGAGACTGACAGGTCTCACAGGCCGCGCACCAGGGCGGGCGAGCGTGAGTGACAGGCGGGCTCGGATTCCTCCTGCAGTGGGCGGCACTCCCTCCTGGCTCTGCCACTCACCCGCTCCGCGCGCCGCCGCTGACTGACAGCGCGCCGTGTCCCGACCTCACCCATCACGGGGGATAATTGCCAGGGGCCTGTTAACCATCTTTGTCGCTACTGCCTGGTGCCAGGCACGGGGACTTGGCCGGGACTTTGGGGGTAGCCCCGTCAAAGGGCCAGCCACCTTCCGTGCTGGAGCTGTCGGCAAGGGCGGTGGCTGGCACGGAGGCCGCCAACCTTCCAGAGGCAGAAGGTGAGAGGTTCCATCCAGAGCAGCAGTTCTCAACCTTCCTAAGGCCGAGACCCTTTCAGACAGCTCCTCGTGGGGCGGTGACCCCCAACCATACAATGATTTCCGTGGCTACTTCATCGCTGTCATCTTGCTGCTGTTATGAACTGTAATGTCAATATCTGATAGGCAGGATGTATTTTCATTGTTACAAATTGAACATCATTAAAGCATAGGGATTAATCACAAAAACAATATGTAATTATAGATTGTGAAATATTTATTTCTAATGACAAATAAATGAAATGTTGTCTTGAATCGTGATGTAGCATGGGCAACAGTCTTCATAGGACGACAGTAAACTACATGGCTACACGTTGCGACACCGAGGAGCCGTGTGTTGGTTCCTAAGACCATGGGAAATAAGTGTTTTCCAATAGTCTTAGGCGACCGCTGTGAAAGGGTCATTAGACCCCCCAAAGGGGTCGCGACCCACAGGTTGAGAACCGCTAACCCAGAGGCAGAAGGACTGCCCCTGCCTGCACAGGGCCAGCCCGGAGCCAGACCCAGGGCCACTTCAGGGCCGAGAGTCGAAACATTAAAGCTTCGAGCTCCCGAGGAATTGCCTAGCCCGTCGGTCAGCAAACTCCTTAAGTCAACAGAGCAGCGAGCCTCAGTTGGCCGACCCCTGCCCCAGTCCAAACCTTTGCTTTTCTAGGTGGGAGGTGGAGACTCAGAGAAGCTTCTGAACCTGTTTGAGATCACCGAGCTGCCCGGCTGGAGCGGCTCCGTGGCTGAGTGTCCGCCTATGAACCAGGAGGTCAAGGTTCGATTCCCAGCAGGGCACCTGCCTGGAATGTCGCCAGGATCCCCAGTAATTGGGGGGGGGGGGTCGGTTTGCAAGAGGCAGCGGATCCATGATTCTCTCCCATCATTGATGCTCCTCTCTCTCTCTCTCTCTCTCTTCCCCTTCCTCTCTGAACTCAATAAAAATATTTTTAGGGGAAAAAAAATAATAGATCAACAAGCCCGTTTAGTGACGTGGGGAGGTGAGAGCAGCTTCTTCTCAGCAGCAGCGTTTAACGAAGTCTGAAAGGCCCTCAGAGGATTCTGTATGTTTTCTTTTGTGTGTGTTTGTTTTTCAAATCTCATTGTCTACAAACAGCCCTCGGGTATCCCTTAGTAGTAGCCAGGTGCTATTTTAGGCACATGATTTTTTTTTAAATATATTTTATTGATTTTTTTTTAAATATATTTTTTATTGATTTTTCACAGAGAGGAAGGGAGAGAGATAGAAAGTCAGAATCATCAATGAGAGAGAGAGACATCGATCAGCCGTCTCCTACACGCTCCACAGTGGAGATGTGCCTGCAAGTTAAGGTCCATGCCCCCAACCGGAATCGAACCTGGGACCTTTCAGTCCGCAAGCCAATGCTCTATCCACTGAGCCACACCGGTTTCGGCTAGGCACATAAATTCTTTTTTTTTTTTTAATTTCCATTAACTGTCCTGACAATGACCATGCTGCTCTGCTCTCCTCACACCGCTCATGCCATTGTCCTTTCAGGAAGGAGCGGAGGCTCCGAAGGGATAGATCACGTGCCCGAGGTCGCTGGCCCAGGGTCGCCGCCTGTTAGCTTCCAGCTGGGCCGACCCAGGATCGCGTGCCGGCAGCCCAGCGACAGCGTCCACACACAGGGTCACGACCCTGCGTTGTCAGAAGAGGAATGTCTGTTCACTTAATTCCATGTCGGTCTCAGTGTTGGGACGACGGAGCAATCTGCCCTCGCAGAACATACAGTGGCGCCTCGAGATACGAGTTTAATTCCCTCCGTCACCTTGAGGCGTGGGAAACTATGAGACGCCCGCGTCGCAGTAAACTGGTGGGTCGTGTGCAGCCAGCCAACCCGCACAATGACTCCTATCTCAACTGTTGCTTGTATTTCAAAGCAAAAACCGCTCGCTCGACGGCTCGTATCTCAGAAACCTCGTATGTTAGGGCACTCGTATCTCGAGGTGCCGCTGTATCTGCTCACTGGGCAGATGGGCGATGATTCACGCGAGCCCGGGAGCCGGCAGCGTCCCCTGCCCCCGCCAGCTGGGCAGAGAGCAGGAGAAGACCCTCCTGAGGAGACACAGGATGCCATCCTACCCCGTGTCTGACCGACCCTCTGTCCCCCCCGAACAAAGCAGCGCTGACCCACACGCCCGGAGGGCCTGGGAGCTCCTGGCGGCTGGGCCCGGGCAGGAGGGACACGCAGCCCCCGGTCACCCTCAGACCCCGAGCCGCCCCCCGCGGGCGCTCCCGGCTGGGCCGGCTGCCCCCCACACGCCACGGCACTGTCAGGGAACACATGTTTTCTGGGAGGGTGACTGGCTGGCAGGCCATTTGTTGTGTTTTCTCTGCTTCCCCCCAGTTGCAAGGAGATGTTTCCCGAGCAGATGCCCGGATACTGCTCCTGACTCCCGTTAGCAGGGTTGCTGCTAATGAGCCATCTGCGTCCCACGCAGACGCCCGCCCCGGCCGCCCCGCGGGGGGACGCGCCGGGAAAGGGCCGGAAGCCGGGGCCGCAGGCAGACGCCACGCAGACGCCGTTCCTACCGGGACCGTCCCCCCGTTTTCTAAGAGATGGGCCTCCGCCGACGTGTTCTGAGCCATGTCAAGCCTCCCGCCATCCCCCCTCCACCACGCCTTCAGGAGGGCCGGTCCGTCCGTGGACAGCGCGGAGCGGAGATGGAGTGGCTGACCATTTGCCAAGGCGGCTGCAGGCTGGAGCCGGGGTGCAGGGCGCAGCGGCTCCCGCAGACGGAGGCCTGCTGGCTGCCCCTGGAACACTGGTCTCCCCTCCTCTGGCCTGTGGGAACCATAGGGAGCCCCCCAATCCGTGGAGACATGGATGCCATTGTTCTGACCGAAGACGAGAGTAAAGCTTGTTTTCTTTTTCTTTTTTTTTAATATATTTTTTATTGATGTTTTACAGAGAGGAAGGGAGAGGGATAGAGAGTTAGAAACATCGATGAGAGAGAGAGATCGCCTGCACACCCCACACTGGGGATGTGCCTGCAAGCAAGGTACCTGCCCCCGACCGGAATCGAACCTGGGACCCTTCAGTCCCCAAGCTGACGCTCTATCCACCGAGCCACACCGGTTTCGGCAAGCTTGTTTTCTTTATTCTCAAACATATTTTTACGTATTTCAGATGGGAAGAGGGAGCAAAGGAGAGAGAGAAGCATCCAGGATAAGAGAAAATCGTGGATCGGCTGCCTCCTGCACGGCCCCCACACTGAGGATCCAGCCCACAGCCTGGGGCTGGGCCCTGACCAGGAATGGAACCGTGACCTTCTGACTCATGGGTTGGTGCTCAAGCACGGAGCCACGCGGGCTGCGTGAAACATACCTGTTTTCTATGTGCATCCAGGACTGAGGACCACTGGCCTAGAGCAGTGGTTCTCAACCTTCCTAAGGCCAAGACCCTTGCATACAGTTCCTCATGGGGTGGTGACCCCCAACCATGAAATATTGCTACTGTGATGCATCGTGATGTAAATATCTGCATTTTCCGAGGGTCTTAGGCGACCCCTGTGAAAGGGTCGTTCGACACCCAAAGGGTTCGAGACCCACAGGTTGAGAACCACTGGCCCAGAGCATGATTCTGTCTCATCATGGATGTTTCTCTCTTTCCCTCCCTCTTCCCGTCTGAAGTCAATAAAAACATGATTAAGAATAAAGAAAACAGCCGAGACCGGTGTGGCTTCGTGGATAGAGCATCGGCCTGGGGACTGAAAGGTCCCGAGTTCGATTCCGGTTGGGGGCATGTACCTTGCTTGCAGGCACATCTCCAGTGGGGGCGTGCAGGAGGCGGCTGATCGATGTCTCTCTCTCATCCATGTTTCTGACTTTCTATCCCTCTCCCTTCCTCTCTGTGAAAAAATGAATAAAAAATAAAAAAAGAATAAAGAAATCAATCTTTATAAGGCGAGGAGTGGTCACTAAACTATCCTGAGCACCCGTGTCCGGCGGGCTGGCCGGTCTCCCCGTGGTCGAAGCCTAAAATCATGTGCCTGCGGCTGGTGTCGGAAACCACCTGCGCACACACTCCCCTCGGAAAGAGCCGGACGCCAGACGCCCGCTTTATTCCAGCAGGACCCACGAGAACGCGCGTCGGCCGAGGGTGAGCCGGGGAGCGAGGCGGGAGGCCGGGCGGCGGGCGGCCATGTGAGCGGGGCAGCGGCCCGTGAAGGAGTCCTCGGCCGTCCCGGGGTGCGGACAGGGGTCCGGCCGTCACGGGGAGCGTGTCAGGCTTTCACACCGCCTGCCCGGTGTGACTGGAGGGGAGCGTGATTGGGTACTAAATTACACTGCTCACACTCGCGTGGACAAATGCGCGTGTGGGGAGGGGGAGGAGGCAGCGGGGGGCTGGTTAAAGGGGCAGTTTCTTGCCCGGGTTCTGCCGTCCTCGGTGTGGCGAGGCCGAGACGTGGGCTGAGAGTGGTGTGTCATTTCTCCTTCCGGAGCGGCACGCGGGGGCTCGGGACGAAGCCGGTGAACCCACAGGAAGTGCAAACGGCCCGCTGGTGGCGCCCGCAAGGAAGGAAGGAGGGGAGGGTCCTGGAGAGGGGGCCCTCCAGGACCCACGGGGCCGGGGTGGGGGGATTCTGCGGTGGGGCTGCCCCTGTCGTCTGCAGGAACATCAGAGTCATTTCCTTAAAGGGGCAAAAGCCGATTGAAGTAATGATGCGGGGAGGGGGAGGAAGTGAGCTTGAGAGAGAGAGAGGCAGAGAGAGAGAGAGAGAGAGAGAGAGGGAGAGAGGACACACATATACACACACACATGCACACAAGCACATGCACACATGCACATGTATACATATACACGCATACATATACACATAGACACGCATACACATATGCACAAGCACAGATACATACACATGTACATGTGTATGCATGTGTGTGCATACGTATGCCTGTGGGCATAGACATGTATGCATATGTGTGCACATACATATACATGTGTATGTGTGCATGCATGCGTGCACGAATATACTTTTACATGTGCGAGCGTACATGTGCGCACTTGCACATGCACACATCCATATACACACACTCACACCCATACATACACACTCACACACATGCACATGCTCACACACATAGACATACACGCTCACACCCATACATACACACTCACACACATGCACATGCTCATACACACACACACACACGGCTACCTGTCTGAGCCCCTTTCTAAAGTCCAAATCGTAAACAGCCGAGGCCTCCCTCCGCCCTCTCCCCGGGAAGCGGCCCCCTCCGGCGCGGTCTCCGTGCTCCGGCGCGGGTTCCGTGGGCCTCGCACAAAAGGTGAGATCCCGCACGGAGCACCACTAATTAGCCGGGGCCGTCTCCAGCCGGTAACAAAAGCAAATCCATCACCGGCGGCGGCGGGAGGGGGGGACCGTCCTCGGCTCCCCCAAACCCCAAAACACACAAGCTCAGCATTTTCCCGGGCTGGGGAAGCGCCATGATTTTCATTAATGGAGCTCATTTTTATTTTATTGGGCTTTTTTACTCTCAGATTAAAAGCACGTTTTTATTGCAGTTTTTCCTGATGCAATCTGGGGTGATGCGCTCGGAATGAATGGAATAGTTATTGTTTTAATTATTTTTTCATTTTGTGTTTTTATTTTTGTTTGTGGCCTTTATTTACTACTCTTAAGGTTGCCATAATATTACGGGGGCTCCGGGAGCTCAGAGGCCTCAGTCCCGCCCCCACGGCGGGGAGAGGGCTGAGGGGGGAGGGTTTGCATCTGCTGAAGGCCAGGGAGCAGGGAAGGAGCCAGAACACGGAGCCTTTGCCACCCTGGGCAGCCCAGCCCCGCCCAGGAGGGCACCTGCACGGGCACAGCCAAGGGCCTGGGCCCTCGGGGCTGAGCCAAGCAGCACCCAGGTCACCCTGCAGGTCATTTCTGCTCTTGCTGCAGCTTCCAGCTTCCCCAGGTACAGAGAAAGGCTGGATTCCCTGCAGGCGTGGCTCAGGGTTTGAGTGTTGATCTAGGAACCAGGAGGTCACGGTTCAGTTCCTGGTCAGGGCACAGGCCCGGGTGGCAGGCTCCCTCCCCAGTCGGGGACATGCAGAAGGCGGCAGCCGGTCCGTGATCCTCTCTCTCCTCACGGATGTTTCTCTCTCTCCCTTCCTCTCTGACGTCAACAAAGGTGTTTCTTTGTTTTAAAAAGAGAGAGAGAAGGGCTGGAGCCGGCCTGGAGGTAGAGAAGACGCCAAACAGGTGCCTCGCCCACGGCCACACCTCAGTGACACCCAGAAGCCTGTGCAATCTCATGGACCTGAACACGCAGAGACACACGGAGGCCCTGGGACCCGTGTCCCCACCCGTAAGGAGGCAGGGACGGCCCCAGCGGCTGCCCGGCCAGCCAGCCAGCCCGGGTATCACGGCACAGGCCAAGGAGGGATCGGGATTCCCCGGAGGGCAGGTGCCCCCGGCCGTGGCTCTCTGCCTCCAGCCATCCCGAGACCACCAGCGGGACCTCCAGCCCGAGACCCCTCTCTCCAATGTTTCTGGACAAAGTGGAGGGATGGGAGGCTCCAGCCCTACCTCGTTTCCCGTCCTGACGAGGGTCCCATCACCTCCCCGTCGGACGCAGACCCGCCTCACTGCACACAACAGGCTCTCCCCGCCCGAGCCTCTTCCGGGGAGCCTGGCCCCAGACCCAGCGGCACCGCCGCCCGAAACCTCGGCACCAGCTGCCAGCGGCAGAGTCCCCGCCACAAAAGGCCGGCGTTCCCTGGCATGGACAAGGCGGCGGCGAGGAAAGCACCGTCGTTGTCAGAGCGACGCCTGGGAAGGAGCCCTCCCGCCTCGGAGAGCTCGCCCAGGTCTGAGCCGCCGCGCGAACAAAGGAGTCCATTTATCACGACCCGCGCGCGCCAGTGCTCTGCCACGCGGCCCGGGCCTCCGCACGGAGCACACACACACCCGCCCCGCCCGCCGCCGGGAGACGGCCCTCACACAGCGAGCGCGCTGGCGAACTCCAGGCAAACACAATGCTTTCCCCCCGAGAATCCTGGGAGATATTCCCGGCCGGGCGGGCAGAGTCTTGCTTTCTTTCTGGGGGGCAGAACTGGCTCGGTGACTTGGGCCAACTCTTCCTTCTCTCTTTTTTTAAAAAATATATCTTATTGCTTTTTCACAGAGAGGAAGGGAGAGGGATAGAAAGTCAGAAACATCGATGAGAGAGAGAGACATCCATCAGTGGAGATGTGCCCGCAAGCGAGACACATGCCCCCGACCGGAATGGAACCTGGGACTTCTCAGTCCGCAGGCTGCCGCTCTATCCACTGAGCCACACCGGTCTCGGCATCCTCCTTCTCTTCATAAAGTGGCCGCCAGAGAGCATCCAGGAGGCGTCCGACGGGGGTGGTGATGGAACCCGAGTCAGGACGGGAACGAGGTGGGGCTGGAGCATCCCATCCCTCCTCTTTGTGCAGACACAGCGGAGGGGGGTCTCGGGCTGGATGGAGGCCCCCTGTTGGTCTTGGGACGGCTGGAGGCAGAGAGCCACGCTCTCAGAGAGAAAAGGCTCGGCTCGAGGGCCTCCCAGGGTGCCGTCGGCTGGCGGGCGGGGGTGGCGGGCAGGTGGGGGCCGGAGAGGGGCAGAGCCGAGTTGGGCAGATAGATGAGCCCAGGGGACACGCACACACACACACACGTGCACACACCTGTACGTATGCATACATATCCAAGTGCACATACCCATGCATACATGCACACCCGTGCACGCAAACAGCACATGCACATGAGCACACCTGCCCAAGTACACGCACTCGTGCATATTTGTGTACATATGTTGTGCATCTGTGCACACACCACATGCATGTGAGCACACCTGTACACATGCACCACGCCCATGTGCACGCCACATGCACATGCATGCATATTCGTGCACATGCGCACATCCATGCACACACACACACACACACACACAGTGCTGAAGAGCCTTTGGCATACACCACCCTCTGGCGCACATGGGAAGTCCTGGATTTAATGGCCGGGCTTATCTTGTGTGACATTCCCAAGACTCCATTTTTCACGAAGCAATTTTTAGAGAGTTTTATGACCCCGTGAACAATAATTTTTTTTTTAGTGAAAGCAGACTGGATTGTAAGTGGCGGTAATTACACCAAACTAATTGTAGGCAAAATTAGCAAGAGGTCAGATCCGTGTGGTGGCAAAAGAAAATATATGCTTG
>PVJN01059924.1:0-11708 GCA_004026805.1 Lasiurus borealis
AAGGGAGTGGACTGTTAATTCTTAGGGGGAAAGGGGTGAAGGGTGTACAGGGAGAGACTGGACAAAAATCATACACCTATGGATGAGATCAATGGGAGGGAGCTAAGGGCAGAGGGAGGGTGGGAGCTGGGTGGAGGGGTGCTATGGAGGGAAAAAAAGAGAAACAAATGTAATAATCTGAATAATAAAGATTTAATTTTTTTTTAAAAAAAGAAAGAAATTCTTCATTATCGGTGAATTGGAATAATGCTTCCTCTTTCTCGCAAAACCAGTGGAAGGCTTACATGAGGTAAGCCCTAACACCAGGGGCTGTCCTTCTGCTCTGGGAACAGGGAATCAGGGCAAAAGGCTCGAATGCACAAGCCAGAAGAAGAGTAACTGGTAAGTTTTCTGGATAATAGAATATGGACCCCAAATTCAGCAGGATGAGGTGGAAAGCATTCAGTTCTCTGGATTGAGCTGGAACCTATTATAATTTTGAACTAGAGGCCCGGTGCATGTAATTCATGAATGGGAGGGTGGTTCCCTCAGCCCAGCCTGCACCTTCTTGAATCGGGATCCCTTAGGGGATGTCTGACTGCCAGTTTACACCCACAGGGATCTGGCCTAAACCAGCAGTCAAATATCACTCTCACAATCTGGGACTGCTGGCTCCTAATCACTCACCTGCCTGCCTGCCTGATTTCCCCTAACCACTGTGGCTGCCTACCTTATTGCCCCTAACTGCTCCCCTGCTGGCCTGATTGCCCCCAACTGTGCTCCCTTGCTGGCCTGGTCTTGCCCCCAACGGCCCTCCCCTGCCAGCCTCATCACTCCTAACTTGGCCCCCACCACCATGGCTTTGTCCAAAGGGAAGTTGGACATCTGGAAGATGGCTGGTCAACCTGGTCTAATTAGCATATTACCCTTTATTAGTATAGACAGATTATACAGGATAGGATTGCTTAAATGGGGGAGGGGGAGCCTTTTTCAGCAAGAGGAGATGCTCTTGGCAGACAAAAATACATAATCCCTATAGCTGGACTAATAGCCAGCCATATGCACTATACTGCCAAATTGGTCATTAAAAAATTGAGCTGCTTTCTTACACCTCACACCTAATAGCTGTTTGTCCTTAAAACCCCTCCTCAGCCCCCACCTTAGGTTCTGCCTTCGCAGTTTACCAAGATTAGATTCTGACTGGTTGGATTCTATGCCAGTCAGCATCAAAAACTCTGCCTCCTAGGCAGCCACTGGCTCCTTGCAGTTCACCCAGATTTGGTTCTAACTGGTCGGTTTCTATGCCAGTCAGCATCAAAAGCTCTGCCACCTAGGCAGCCACTGACTCCTTACACTGCACCCAGGTTTGGTCCTGATTGGTTGGTTTCTATGACAGTCAGCATCTCCAGGCCTATCCCTGGGCCTGATCCACAGCTGCCATGACAGCTATAGATCGAGCCCTGCTTCTCTCTCTGGGCCTCTCTCCAGGCCAATTGCTGGGACTGATCTGCAGCTGCCATGAGTCAGGCCTTGCCTCTCTCTCTCTTTATCTGGGCCTTGCCAGCAGCCGCAGCAGCTGCAGACCAGGCTTTGCCTCTCTCTCCCTGGGCCTTGCCAGCAGCTGTGGTGGCTACTGATCAGGCCCCACCTCTCTCTCTCGATCTCGCCAGTAGCCACAATAGCTGCTGACCAGGCCCTGCCTCTCTCCCTGGGCCTCATTCCGGGCCTGATACACAGCTGTCCCTCCCACCCATCCCGGCCATCTCACCCGCCCACCGGCTGCCAGCCTTGCTGTGATAGTAGCCTGTGGGCCATAGGGGAGGGACCAAGAGATGTTCCATGCATTTCCCGATGACCAGTCATCCATCTGGTTGTTTAGGTCATGATGGCCCCTGGCCTTTTATAATGTATATCTCTATTTTTATAAAGTATTACATATGTATCTCCCCCCTAGTTGACTCCTTCTAGCCTGCCCCCACCTCAAGCCTTTCCCACACTATTGTTTGTCTATGTCCATGGGTTATGCATATATATGCATACGAGTTCTTTGGTTAATCTCTTCCCAGCCACAACCCACACCTGCCTTACCTCTGAGATTCAAAAGTCTATCCCATGCTTCTAAGTCTGTAGACCTATTTTGTTCATCAGTTTATTTTGTTCACTAGATTACACAAATAAGTGAAATCAAGGTATTTGTCTTTCTCTGACAGGATTATTTTGCTTAGCATAATGCTCTCCAGGTTCCTCCATATTATCTCAAAGAGTAGGAGATTCTTCTTTTTCACTGTTACATAGTACTCCCTTGTGTAAATGTACCACAGCCCAAAAACCTTAACAGTTTGAAAGCAAATTGTATTCAAGAATTTTGGAATCCTCAAAAGTGAACAAAATCATCATTATTTGAAAAAAAATTCTTAAAGAACTAAAATCTATAATGGATTGGGGAGTACTATAGACTAGGTAAAATGAGAACTTATATTTTTGGAGAAATGTGTTCTTAACTGATAATACTATGTTTCACACTCTTGCTCCCACACTGCAGCAATGATATGAAGTTATATTATAATCTTAAGTAATTACTTTTTACTATAAGAGCTTTATGACCCCATTACAAAAAGTTGAACAAACAGAAAATCTTACCCTTGACTTTAGCACCCTAACACTACCAGTGTTAGCATCCTATTATTTTCTTACAGATTTATCCCAATCTAGTGGCCCAGTGCATGAAATTAGTGCACATCGGAAGGGAATTAATTAGAGGAAATATTTTAATACTAGAGGCCCAGTGCACGAATTCGTGCATGGGTAGGGTCCGGTTGATTTACCCTAATTGGGACCGATAGGCTCAGGCTGGCAGGAGGAGGGGTCATCAGAGGATGGCCGACCAGTCCCGACCCTGATCCAGCTGGGGTCAGCCAGAGGGAGGGGCCACCCCAAACCCCTGATCAGGCCTATTGGGACATCAGAGCCACCAGTCATTCCGGTCATTCGGCGTTCTGGTCACTTGACTTTTATATATACATTGCTATTTTCCCTTTCTCTATAACAGAAGTGTAAAAATTAGTAACATATATATGAAACTCTCCCTCCTGTCAGAGTCTGGGGGGCGCCAAGTGGCCCAGAGTCAAGTCTCCACCCAACCACACGTTCCTTGAAAGTGAACAAGACCCAGACCCGACTGGCCCCACCCCGGTCAAGCCCTGCTGGTTGGGGGCGCATGGCCTCAGGTCCCCTGGCCAGTCCCTGGGGCAGGACATGGCCTCAATTCCCCGCCACCTGGCCTCAGGCCCCCTAGCCCCAATTATCAATATGATCATTAGACCGGATGGTAGAACGACCTTACGAATGACCAGTTGGTGGGAAGAGGGAGCAGGGTCACAAGGCAGCTGGGCCACCGAAGGGGCCACCAAAGGGGGCTGCCAAAGGTGACCACCAAGGGGGGCTGCCAGGGCCATGAGGGGTGGAGGCAGCCGGGGCCATGAGGGCCATGCCTCTTGCACAAATTTCGTGCATTGGGCCTCTAGTTATTAATGTAAAAAAACTTTAAAGGATCATAAATGTAGGTACCATTTCATTACATTTCAATTATTCCATCTTTTCACTCCCAATACCTTTAACAGCCTTAATAATTTCAGTGTAAGTGGAATAATTCACATAATCAAAACATTAAAAATAGAAAGATGGTCATCTCCTTTTTGTTTTATTTTCCAATTATCAATAATGGTTGCATGAATAGTCAACTGGACTTTAATGAAAAATTTATAATACTGGTTAATAATGGTATATTCTGCCAATAGAGTCAGAGTATATCACAGATAAGACAACAAATGGTATAAATATAATGCGCTGGGTAATTTTGAAACCTGAGCTTAAGGGCTGGCAAGTGTGGGTAGCTTACAACATACATGGTTGACAGAAATAATTTCAGAGGTCAGAGCATGGATTCTGGGGAAAGATTCCCATAATCTAAAAAGGCATTATAGAACATTATTAAATTTTATACAATTGGTTAGCAATGTTTTATAATGTAATCTAAAGTTTTAAACTTTCAGAGTTCTGTCATTGTAAAATTGCTCATTTTTGTATTACCAACTTATAAAATGAGTTCACTAAAGTATTTATTTACAAAGATAATCACTGGCCATGGAAAGCAGACCTTCTTAGAGATGGTGCTTACACATTAACGCTGCCCAGGCCCATTTGGTCACCATGTGTTTAATTCACTGCAGCCAATTCCCTTCTGAGTCCTTCGTTATCCCATCCATCACATTCCCTTGGAGGACTATGACCCTCCTCCCTAGCTTTGCTTTCAGTTTCCTTCCCTGTGACCTTGTCCCCACAATACTGTCGTCAGGGTGATTCTCTGATGACATTTATTCCATCTGGTCACAACTCCAGCTTTACACTCTTCCTGCCCTTCAATCTGAAACCAAACTCCTTAGGATGTCAAACAAGGCACATGTCAACCAGGTAAATGTACAAAAACCACTGTCATAAAAAAATTATGCATGCTATTTATACTATCTTCAAATGTCTGTATCAAGTTTATATTGGAAAGTGCCTGAAAAGTGAGGAGTAGCTAAGTAGGACAGCTTTTGTTCCTTATTAAGAGACTAGAATATGCTCCAAAGTATATAACCACTGAGTTATTTTTATTAGGCATAAAACGGAGGATAAGCAGAAATGCTAACATGCAAATGAAAAGTTACATTTTATATCTCTAAGGAATTCCTACTTTTGCACACACACACACACACACACACACACACACCCGCCACACACACATACACACATAAAAACCTGTTAATGACTCATCTCAGTGAACAGATTTCACCCCATTAAGTCTACCTGACTCAGGAATCACACCAACTGCTGCCTTCATTTACATAGATCATTTTCTGTTTAGCACCTTAGTTTCCTAACCTATCAAATGGGAATATCTGTTCTATCCCATTTCATTAAATTGAAATGAATGTTTGGTGATCTATAAAGACAATGATTATGAGTTGGGTGCTGTGGTGATGAATGCTACTTAATTAGGGGAGCTGGTGGGGAGGGGTACACTGGCACCTTTAAGTTTCTCAGACTGCTATCATACTTCATTCAGTCTCTGAGCCTGGAAATAAGTAGGAAAATAGATTAGGCAGATGGGTAACGTTTGGTGGCTATGTGGCTAGCCTCATGTCATGCAGCTGGTAAGGGATAAAATACAATTTCCCAATCCCAGTCCAGTGGTTTGGTTTCTGTTGTTTTTTTTTTTTTTTCCCCTTCTGCTGACTCAACAGTTTGCTCAGTGGTTAGAAAGGATGGGACAAAGACAAATGAGTATCCATGCTGAGGAAGTCAATGGTGCAAATGACAAATGAGAGAATAAAAGACAAAATTCTCTCTTTGGACACCACAACTAATGGGCTGAAACCACATACCTTGATTTCTGGGAGCTGCATAACTTCAGGAAAGACCTCAATGCAGTTGGAGTGGGCGATCACAGTGTGCATGCGCCGACAGTTCGTGATGGTTGTTGGGATCGCTTTCAGTTTGTTCCCACTGATATCGACTTCTTCAAGTTCCTCCAGTTTCGCCATTTTACTAAAACAAGAAAAAAATCTAAGCCATAGGGAGTCATAATTATAGGGCAGGTTAAAAAGAAAATAATTCATAATGAAAATCAAAGGTGGAATTCACTATGACTTGAAGGATTCTTTAAAGATTCACTTGTGCCCTTACTGGTTTGGCTCAGTGGATAGAGTGTCGGCCTGTGGAATCAAGGATCTATCTGGTCAAAGGTGTGTACCTTGGTTGTGGACACATGCCCAGTAGGAGGTGTGCAGGAGGCAGCTGATTGATGTTTTTCTCTCATTGATGTTTCTAACTCTCCCCCTCTCCCTTCATCTCTATAAAAAAATCAATAAAATATATTTAAAAAAGAAAGATTCACTTGTAATAGTTATTTTAACAAGTAAGACTATCTTTTCACTATTGTTTTTTGAGTATCAAATTATTTTAACATCTCCTTTCCTACTACAAAACAAAAACTATTAACTTGAACTCTTTAAATTAGCAATAAGAAGGAAAACAGATATCCTTTTCCTTTGAACACTGTGTGAATTAAGTTATCCTGACAATTTAATAACCTTGCTATGTAATTTAGTCTAAAAGCTAATGAAAATTCTGCTCAAATAGGTCAAAAGTCAGCATTAATCCAGTATCAGTACTTTCAAATAGCTTAGTTGGAGAGTCTGATTTCCTTTGTATTGGCACTGAAAACTCAAGGGGTGAAGGGAAAAAGAGAATTATAGCTCCTATGAAAGTATGTTTTCTCCTAAAACCATACTCCCCAATTCCCAATATCACCTTGAGGACAGATGCTGGTGAGGAGTGAGTAGGGGATGGGGGATGCTGAAAAGTCATCTGCATCATCTCTCCACTTGCTGGCAGGGCCCAAACTTAAATTGTGCCCCCAAAAAGTTTCTCTCAACTCCTCCAAAACACCCATAAAGAAGAACTCTCTCCAATCGTACTTTAATAATTTGTCCTAATGTAATCTATCAGTTTTGTTTAATTATATTTGTTATTGTTCAATCTTAATCTATAATTAATCTTAATAATATTAATAATTACAATAATCAAATAAAGAAAAATTTCTGAGTTAGCGTGTCTTGTGTTTTCTGTAAATGAGGAGGAAACCCCCCCCACCTCCACAGTCCTATGATACACAGGCCACCTGACACTCAGCCATTCCTCCCTTTTTCTATTACTGGTAATGCTGGTTTCCAAGAAGCTCAGGATTCCCAGTGAGTAGAACTCAAACCTGTAATGTGAATCATTTAGTTTACAACAATTGGTATCGTCTCTGTTTGCTGTGGTGTTATTTGTCACAATAAACCTTTAACAATTTTAGCAAGAAACCATTACTTTTCTGTCATCTCTCACGTATAAAAGTTACCTTATCTGCTTATCTTGAAAAAAAAAATACATGCTTAAGATACATACGAACTAGGGTTTTGTCTATTGAAACCCAATCTTTCAATCTCATCAATATCCAACATGCTTTTAGGATATGCTACAAACAATATTACAGATGCAGACTGTGAAGTAATCCATTTACATTAGCTTGAATTTGGAAAACTATTATTTGAATATGCTCTTATATTTTGAAAAGCAATGTGGCAAAATCAAAGGGTAATGGGGTATGAGAAATGACTCAAAAGTTAGCAATCGGGCCCAAGAAAGGAGAAGTTAGAGAATATGGAAAGAAGGTGGTCATGAACACCTTGACCATGGAGTACATTCTTTAATTCAGCATCCATCTGTGGAGTCTACCTTCGGCCAGACCTCATGTGAGACATGAGGCTCAAGGAGATAGATAAGTCCCAGTTCTGTCTTGTAGGGCAGCTGCTGTGCCACATTACAATACCCAGGGAGACAGAAATGACACCTAAGTGCATTTGATGTAGTGCATAAAAAATTCTCTGTACTTTGGCTGATTACAATTGACATGAGTCCCTGGGGAACACCTGCAGAATCCGAGTTTGATAATCATTTCTCATACCGGGTTCAGACATTCACCATCTGAAATAGGACAACGAGCCCTTTCAGATGTTTTATCTTATGTAATTACTATGTTTTTGTCCCAAAATATCATCTCCTCATTCCCTAGTAAAGCACACAGAAGTTTAAAAAAAAAAGGTGAAGGGAAAAACTACAGAAATAAATATATACTACAAAAAAAATAAAAACGAAACAAAAAACAGAGCAATACTTTAAGTCCATGCCTATTTAGGCCTTCCTCCTTCAGTAGGGTTTAAAGCAAACAGGTAGTCCTGAGGACAGCAGAGGGAGGTTGTGCCAGTATTTTGTTTTGGCCCAGGCTCAGTGGCAGTTAGCAGAATACCAGAGAGGTTAGTGTTTGCTCCTTTGATGTGTAGGTTTGTGTGATGGATGAATGCCCATGAAGTGGACATGGATGGGGAGTGAATCTCTCAGGGCAGGCTTGGTGTGTGGATTCCTGTAGAGCTAGACACAATGCCGTTGTTCGTAAAACAGAAATCAATACCAAAATATTAAAAACAGAATCTTTTGAGGGTCAGACATCCTTCGTAATGTCCTCCAATTGTTGCACAAGCCACCACGGCTACCTATAACCATAAGCAAAAACACAAAAACTGGTAGCTAATTGATGTTCTAATTACCAACCACCATATGAGGTTAAGTTTTCCAAAATTAATTTGGTTAAAAACAAGCTAAAGAAAAAAATACATATGCTAAATAACATATCTTATTTCAAAACCGTAAGAATGTTCTAGTGATTGGGTCTGTGGATATATTTATATTAGAAAAACCGACACATTTCTCTTTAGGAGAGTGCTGATCGTGACTAATATAAAAAACAACAGTGAAGATGAATCAGGGAGAAACAATCTTTACGTCATCTGGGAAATGACTGCTTTGCCTTTCCATCTGTGACTTGATTTTCAGGAGCACAGTGAAAAGCATCCCTCGGTGGCCTTCTTTTACCTTGCCGGGAAGCTCTGAAGCCGGTTGTAGGCCATGTGCAGAATCTTCAGGTGGGGGTGTCCTGTTAACAAGGGCACACACTTGTCTGTGAGGTTGTTGTTTGTCAAATATAACTCCTGTAAGATGCTGCTCGTCTCTTCGGAAAGCGTGGCCACAGGAAGGGTTTCCAGTTTGTTGGCAGATGCGTTCAGGAATCTCAGACTACAAGGACAAAATGCAACAAAATCCTGATGATAAGACAGAGTTCTAGTCCGGAATCCTCAAAAAGCCCAGTTTTCTGATGGATACGTCACTTATTAGAAACTGGGTTTAGCAATGGGAATTTAAAGACAGGACCTGACATTGGCAGGCATATGGATACCTGACTCCCCTGTCTACGATGACTATGTGTATTAAATATAAAGAGAGAGAAATTGATTTTTATGGAAGCACGAAGGTGACAGAAGTGACTAATTTTATAGTTGATGGAAAGTAGAAGAGTAATAAATATTTTGTCTTTAGGAAAAGAAAAATAAATTAATTGCCTTTTTTTATTTAAAAAAAGAGCCCTTATAGTAATAAAACAATTGGATATTAGATCACAACCCATCTAAAGCACATAGTGACTAAGCCCTGCCAGTATGTTGTCAAAACCACATTTTACTGACACAGATTCACAACCACAGGAGCTGATTTGCTCTGATGAAGGAACACTATAAAGCCAGGGAAATGAAGAACTACAACTTCATGATCAACAGGACAAATCTCACAAAAGTAATGTGAAGTGAAAGAAGCCAGAGAACAGGAGATACACCATGTGAGCCTCTAATGACAGGCAAGATGAACCTGGGGTATCAGAAGTCAGGGAAAAGGAAGCAGTGTCTAGGAGAGGGCTCTGGTTTTTCCAACAGGATGACGTCTGGTTCTCGATCGGGGTGCTGGTTACTTTGATGAAATTCATCATGTGCTACACTTAGGATTTGGCCTCTTTTCTGTATTTATCTTATTCAAAAAATTTTACATTAAGGACAAATAAATAATATCTTTATATGCAATTGGTTATCCAAATAACAAAGTGAACAATGGCTAAAATATGAAGAATGTTTTTATACCTAAGATAACTAATATTGTCAAACAGTAACCCTAGAGTTATTGTGAGACACAGATAAACACAAAATGCAAAGCTGCAGAACTGAGACAGAATCCTTGCTGTGACAAGATTCCAAACCATTTGGAAGGGAAGAGAAGAACAGAGCAGGAACTATGTGCAGCTCATGACTGTGACAGACCCTTGCTTCACACTGGATCTCCGTGATGTATGCTCCATAGTGAAGCTACAGCTGCCAGAACATAGAGCGTGTTCAGCCCACAGCGTGTTCAGCTGCTATAGTACAAGGTCAAAGCTGTTCTGCCTCCACCTAGAACTATTGTGTTAGTGAACCTCCATTCTCTCATTTCAAAATCACTTGGGTCAGAAACAGTCAGCACTCAATTCAGGAGTATTCTACCATATTTTTAGAAAAAAGATAAAATCTTCCTTAAAAAAAATAGAAAAGAAAAATGGAATACAAGGTACAGTTCTTTTTAATCTTGGGTAAAAAGAAGGCTTTGCATTCAGGACTCATCACCAGGATTGTCATTTCTAGCTCTCAACCCACTAATTTAATACTCCCCAATTTTGCAACTCCCACATGCTTACACACACACACACACACACACACACACACACACACAACTCCACTACTTATCTGAGGAAAAGCAACTTCCCCAAAATAGAATATTTTCCATTAAAGAAACACGTATTCTGTTGACATTTTTTTTCAAGGGGAAGTTAAAAAAGGGCTGTAGAGACCATAAATAGTCATGGGAAATTATAGTTATGTGTGCTGCAGAGAGGAAAATAAAGGTCATTCATGCTGCTTCTGAAATGGTTTTGAACTAGGAAGGAAACCAGTGTCAGCACCATATTTCTTTAAAGCATCTTATGAGTATCTTTTTATTTTATTTAGTTATGTTTTTAGTATCTCTTTAGGTCCCACTTGTATCACCTGACTTAAATGCCCTGTTAATAATTTCTTCAGTGTAGAATTAGGAAAAATTAAAATGCACTGCTTTAAAATAACATGGACTGAGGTTGGCTAGGAAACTATCTGACAATCTCATTAAAACAATTCTCCAGGAAATATGTAGTTATAGATACAGGAAAAGAAAAGAGAGAAATTAATTCATAAAAATGTTTTCACACATTTAGGCCAGAAAAAGAGGGAGAAAGGAGAAAAGATTGACAAGAGAGTGCTCATTTAGAAAGCTGCAGGGGGACTTGGAAAACTATTCACACCATCTGAAAGAAGGCGAGATGGTGATTTCCAAAAACGTGTTCTCTCCTCTTGCTGAAATCCACGTGTACTAAAGGAGCTATATACTCTTTATGGTAAATTAAGGAGGGAGGGAAATAAATCCCATACCCTACCCCTCCAGGAAATAAAACTAAGTTGAAATTACACTGGCTGATTCCAAAGAATTTCATTTGTGCTGAATAAAGCCTGGCTGAGTCACCTTATTAATCAATGGGCAGAGAGCAAACAATTGGATTAAAAAGACTTTTTATTATAATGGTTTCAGGAAATTAAATTCAGCACCCACCCTCTTAAATATAAAAAACTTGTCCCACAACCTCACGTTTTAGAATACAAATTAAACTGTTATAATGTAGGTGTTGTATTTCCACCAGAATGAGCAAAATTTAGCAAAATTTAACAGTTTTACTCAATAAAGATGGTATATAACCCTAGCCCCTGCTTTCCCTTAAATTCCTAAAGCACAACCTCAATAGGATTTGACAACCTCATCATCCTTATAGGTTTTTGCATAAAATATTGTTTAATGTGCCAACAGATGTTTCACCCATTCAACCCTCCTTACTATGCAACCCTCCTCTACTAAATAGAAAAAAAGCAGTAATATCACTGTTTTCTTTTCATTTGTAAGGTGCTTTGTAGAGACTACAGCTGGTTCTTATTTTCTATTTCATTCGATTCTCCCATCATCCTCGAGATGCCCCCTCATATTTCACAGAAGACAGAAACTGAAGCTGAGAAAAGTCAAATTACTTGGCAATAGTTAGTAGTAATTAGTGGCAGAGCCAGAAATAAAACACAGATCTCATCAATCTTAAGAGTCCACTATTCCCTAACAGATCTCTCTAAATGTAAAAAAAAAAAAAAAAAAAAAAA
>PVJN01059925.1:0-11718 GCA_004026805.1 Lasiurus borealis
GGCCGGCGACTCAGTCGCTCCGCCCGGCCGGCCGCCGCCGCCCGCGCCGCCGCCGCCGCCCGGCCGCGCTCAGGTACCGGCCCAGCGTCGGCCCTCGACGCGGCGGCCGGCGCGCGCGCGCCCGCTCCCCCCCCCCCGCCGCCGGCGCCGGTGCGTGCGCGCCCCGCGGGGGCCCTGCGTGCGCGCGCCTGCGCGGGGCCGCGCGTGAACTTGGGCCGGACGGGCCGGCTGCCGGCTGCGCGCGGACCTGGCCGCGCGGCCCGATGCGCTGCCACCCGCGTGAGTGCCGGGCGTTTGCGCCGCTGGACCCTCCCCCGCTCCTGCACCCCGAAAGCGTGGGGCGCGCGGGGGGCGCACGTGGGGGGCGCGGGGGCCGGGACTCCCCGCCGCGCGCGCCTCCTCGGACCGGCCGGGCGCCCCCCGCGCGCGCCCCCCGCGCGCGCCCCGCGGCCACTTGTTGGAGCGGCCGGGCGGCGGGGCGCGCTGTCGCCGCGCGGGCTCACGCGCCGGTGTCGCCCGCAGCGGGCGGAGCAGGAAGCCGGACGGCGCGGACGGGGCGCGCAGCAGCCTCCACGGTGGCCCCCGGACGACGTGGGAGGCCGGGCCCGCCCGCGGCCGGGGCGCGGGGGCCGCACGCACCGGAGCGCGTAAGTCGCGGGCGGCGCCGGGCGCGGGGGGTCCACGCGCTCTCCTCCCCGGATCTCCAGCCGCTTCCGTGCCGGCGCCGCAGCGTCAGCCGCGCGGGCGCCCGCGCCCCCTCCTGCCCCGGCGGCGGCGGAGGGCGAGGGGCCGGGCCGGGCGCGGGGACGGCGGCCCCGGTCCGGTCTCGCAGAGCCTGGGACGCTGGACCGGACCGAACCGGAGCGGAGCGGAGGGAGCGGAGCGCAGACGCCGCGTCCTCCTCCCCCTCGTCCTCCTCCGGGTGGGTGGGCGGTCCCCTCGCTCCGGGGGTTGAGCGCGACCCGGGAGGGAGCCGTCCGTCCTTCCTTCCATCCGTCCGTCTGTCCGGGAGGGAGGGAGGGAGGGAGGGAGGGAGGGAGGGAGGGAAGGGCAGCCTGGCCCGCGGATGGAGAAGGTGGGGAGGCACTTTGTCCCCATTATTTCCAAGTTCTTCTTTTCTTTCTTTTTCTGTTTCTTTCTTTCTTTCTTTTTATTTATTTATTTATTTTAAAGTACTCAAGTTTTTTTAAAAATATATTTTATTGACTTTTTAACAGAGAGGAAGGGAGAGGAATAGAGAGCTAGAAACATCGATGAGAGAGAGACATCGATCAGCCGCCTCCTGCACGCCCCACAGTGGAGATGTGCCCACAACCAAGGTACATGCCCCCGACTGGAATCGAACCCGGGACCTTTCAGTCTGCAGGCCGATGCTCTTTCCACTGAGCCACACCAGTTAGGGCAAGCAATATATATATACTTTTAATCTATTTTTGTTGATTTCAGAGAGGAAGGGAGAAGAAGAGAGAGAGAGAAACATCAATGATGGGAGAGTATTGTTGATTGGTGGCTGCCTCCTGCACGCCCACCCTGGGGACCCAGCCCACAACCTGGGCATGTGCCCTTAACCGGAATCGAACCTGGGACCCTTCAGTCCAGTCTTTCCACTGAGCCAAACTGGCTAGGCTGCAGCAATATTTCTTTTTCTTTTTGTTTGTTTTTTTTTAAAACATATTTTATTGATTTGTTATAGAGAGGAAGAAAAAGCAGGGATAGTTGGAAACATCCATCAGCTGCCTCCTGCACACCCCCCACTGGGGTCGTGCCCGCAACCAAGGTGCAGGCCCTTGACTGGAATCAAACCTGGGACTGGTCAGTCTGCAGGCGGACGCTCTATCCATGGAGCCACACCGGTTTCGGCTGCACAGTATTTCTTAAAGGAGGGTTGACAATGAAAGGCTAATGTGCACGCTGACCACCAGGGCACACGCTCAGCAGCAGCTGCCCCCTGGTGGTCAGTGGGCTCCCACAGGAGGAGTGCCCTCGGCCAGCAGCCGGACAGTGGCAGTGAAGGCAGCTGGTAAGGATAGTCCCCCGAGGGCTCCCGGCCTGCGAGGGGGTGCAGGCCGGGTTGAGGGGACCCCCCCATCCCTGCACCCCCAAGTGCACGAATTGCATGCCCTGGGCCTCTAGCTCATTATGAGTGGTCACAGTTTAAACAAATAATAATAGCCAAAACCGGTGTGGCTCAGTGGATAGAGCGTCGGCCTGCGGACCGCAGGGTCCCGGGTTCAATTTCGGTCAAGGGCATGTATCCTGCTTGCGGGCACATCCTCAGTAGGGAGCATGCAGGAGGCGGCTGATCGATGTCTCTCTCTCATCAATGTTTCTAACTCTCTATCCCTCTCCCTTCCTCTCTGTAAGAAATCAATAAAGTATATTAAAAAAATAATAATAATAATAAGTAAAGAGCTGGGAACCTGTGGATGGAGCGTCCGTCTGGGACTGGCAGGTCCCAGGCTCGATTCCGGTCGAGGCGTTTTCACGTGTGATATTCACTCCGACCCCCGTGGCCTCGGGCAGGGGGGGTTCTTTCCCAGGGTCAGTCAAGGAAACGGGCTCGGAGCCCAGCCAGCGCCCGCGCAGCCGGCGTCACCTGCCTCCTCTGGCCGGCTGCGGGGTCCCACTCCCTGCCCGCAGCCCGTCCCTCCCGGTGAGGTCAGAGGTCACGTGCTGCGGGCTCCTCCTCCACCTGGCACAGGGAACAGTGCTCTCTGGGTGAACACGCAGCTTCCTGCTCCTTTGTCACGTGTGACGCTGGCGCGTCAGGCGTGCTGTCCGCCTCCTGCACGGCGCGCCCGCTGTCCACCCCTGGCTGCGTCTCGGTGACCAGTGGCCTGAGCAGGTTTTCATCTGTCCCCGGCCTTTGGTGTCCGTTCAGGTCCTGGGCCCGTGTCTACCTGGGTTGTACCACCAAGACGTCTGCTGCTCAGGATACTTTTTATTTATTATTATTATTATTTTTAAAATATGTTTTATTGATTTTTTTTTCACAGAGAGGAAGGGAGAGGGACAGAGAGTTAGAAACATCATTGAGAGAGAGACATCGATCAGCCGCCTCCTACACACCCCCCACTGGGAATGTGCCCGCCACCCAGGTACATGCCCTTGACTGGAATCGAACCGCAGGCCAACGCTCTATCCACAGAGCCACACCAGTTTTGGCTATTATTATTATTATTATTATTATTATTATTTAAAAATCTTTATTGTTGAAAGTGTTCCATCTGTCCCCTTCCCCCACCTTGACCTCGCCTGGCCTGCCTCCCCCCCCTCCTGGGTCTGTGCGTGTGGGCTCTGCATGGGTGCCTGCCCGTTCCTGGATCTCTTCCCAGCCACCCACCCCCTTCCCCACCTTCCCTCCGAGGCTTCACGTTCCTGTGTCTCTGGACCCATTTTGTTCATCAGTTTATTTTGTTCATCAGGTGCCCCATGTGAGTGAGATCGGGTGAGACTTGTCTTTCTCTGACGGGCTCATTCCGCTCAGTGTCATTCTCTCCAGCCCCCATGCTGGCTCGGAGGGTCCAAGGTCCTCCTTTTTCACTGCTGCATAGTATTCCGAGGTGTAGATGTACTCAGCTTTTTATCCACTCGGGCTGTTTCCAGATCGCAGCTGTGGTGAATGGTGCCGCTGTGGACATAGGGGTGCATATAGCCTTTCCGATGGGGGTTTCTGGTTTCTTGGGCTATATTCCTAGGAGGGGGATCACTGGGTCAAATAGGAGTTCCAGTTTTAGTTTCTTTTTAAAAAAAATGTATTTTATTGATTTTTTACAGAGAGTAAGGGAGAGGGATAGAGAGTTGGAAACATCGATGAGAGAGAGACATGGATCAGCTGCCTCCTGCATACATCCTACTGGGGATGTGCCAAGGTACACATGCCCCCGACCGAAATCGAACCCGGGACCCCTCGGTCCGCAGGCCGACGCTCTATCCACGGAGCCACACCAGTCTCGGCAATTTGTAGTTTTTGAGGAAGCTCCGTGCTGCCCTCCACAGCGGCCGCACCCGTCTGCGTGCCCACCAGCAGGGCACGGGGGCTTCTTCCCTGCCCCCTCGCCAGCACGTGCCGTGGGCTGATGCGTTGCTGATGGCCTTTCTGACAGGTCTGAGGGGGGACCTCACTGTCGCTTTAATCTCCGTCTCGAATGACCAGTGACCGAGCAGGTCTGCGTCTGTCTCTGGGCCCCGGTGTCCGCTCTGGACCGGTGTCGGTTCAGGTCCGGCCCGTTTAACTGGTTGATTGTCTTCTGTCCGGGTGTGTGAGCGCCTTCTCTGGTTTGGAGATGGCTCTTCCGGGTCCCTCCCCAGCGGGGGCGTCGCCGGGTGTGGGTTCGCGCACGAGGAGCGTTTCCGGAGGGGCCGGCGTCGCTGCGGGCCCAGCCCTGGTCTGGCCGCGGGGCCACAGGAGGCTGTGCCGGCCGCCGCCGTGGCGCCCGAGCCGTCTCCCCGGACGGTGCTCGGAGCCCCAGCCCGGCCTGTTGCTCCTTAGGGTGATGGGGGGTCCCAGGGCAGGAGTGGCCGGGTGGGGGGTGCTGTCCTTGCTGGGGGCGGGTGGGGGGCCCTGTGTTTTCTGGGGACGGGGCGGGGGGCCTTGTAGAAGGCACATCCTCCCCGTCCTCCTCTCACCGCGCTGGGTCTCCCTGCCTGGGTCCGGGTGGGGGTGTCCGTCGGCCGCTCCTGCCTGGTGTGGGCCGTGGCACGGGCTGGTGTCTGTCCGGGAGACTGTCCGTGGGCCTGGCCCCTCCCCGCGTGTCCGTGGGGCGGGTCTCGGTACGGCTCCCGCCTCCGGCTGTGGCTCGGTCTGGGCGCCCCTCCCAGGGCTGAGGCTCAGTGCCCATCCGCATCTCTGCGCCACCCCAGCCAGGCCTGGCACAAGCCCTGCACCCTGTCCAGTGTCGGTAGGGGGAGGGGCTTTGTCCACCTGGATGGAGGGGGCAGGAGTGAGGCGGGCACCGGGCCGTCCATGGGGAGGGGTGTGGTGGGCACCGGGCCATCGGTGGTAAAGGGGGAGGCGGGCACTCGTCGGTGGGCAGCGTGCGGCCAGGCTGTTTGGTCCCACCCCTGCTGGCTTCCGGCACCTTCTGGCTTCCCCGGACGCCGACTCTCCTCTCTGGCAGGCACAGGAGGCTGTGAGGAGCCGTCGGCCATGGACCGCTCACCTCTGACCTAGGGGTGCGGCCGGGAGGGTAGCCAGCCCCGAGCCGCCGGCCGAGCCGATGCCCTGGGCGCCCAGCCCGGCGGCGCGGACGGAGGAGCCGGCGGCCCCCGACCCCGACCATGGTCACGCTCATCACCGAGCAGCTGCAGAACCAGAGCCTGGACGACCGCGGGCACCCCAGCCGCGATGCCGGCCCGGTGAGCGGGGGCGCGGGGGCGGGGAGCGGCCTGCAGGTGCCTGTCCCCACAGCCTGCCAACCCCCCGGGGGAGGGTCTCCACGGCACCCCCGGCTTTCCTGCAGCCTCCCCGGGTGTTCTGTTCTGTGTGTTTTTATTTAAGATTTTCTTTCTTTTTTAAAAAAATATATCTTATTGATTTTTCACAGAGGAAGGGAGAGGGACAGAGAGTTAGAAACATCGATGAGAGAGAGACATCGATCAGCCGCCTCCTGCACGCCCCCTACTGGGGATATGCCCGCAACCAAGGTACATGCCCTTGACCAGAATCGAACCTGGGACCTTTCAGTCCGCAGGCTGACGCTCTACCCACTGAGCCACACCGGTTTTGGCTTCTGTTCTGTTTTTAATGTGTTTCTATTGATTCAGAGAGGAAGGTGGGGCGGGGGCAGGGGGGAGAGGAACATCAGTGATGAGAGAGCTGTTGGTTGGCTGCCTCCTGCACCCCCCCGCTGGGGACCGGCCTGCACCCGGGCCTGTGCCCTGACTGGGCGTCCAACCGGTCCAGACGTCGGTGCCCTCCCACGGAGCCACGCTGGCCAGCCGTATGATTTCATTTTTTGGTGTTTTTTAGAGAGAGGGAGGGAGAGAGAGGATGAGAGAGAGAGAGACATTGATCGGCAGCCTCCTCACAGCTCCCCGGCTGGGACTCGAACCCTCGGCCGGCTGGTGTGGGGACAGCGGTCCAGCTCACCGGGCCGCTGGCCAGGGCACACCCCTCCCCGGGAAGTGTGACCCACAGACCGTGCGGGCCCTCGGCGCACCGGCGACCGCCCTCCCCAGGACCCCGCCGGCCTGTGCTGGGCTCAGCTCCGCCTGGTCTGACCCGGGCGGGTGGGTGGGGAGCCGTTTCCCGGTGTGTCAGCGAGGGCTTCAGGGCACCCAGCCTGGCCAGCGGTGGTCAGGGGGCTGGGTCTGCGTGGACGCAGCTCATTCAGTTCTGGGGCCGGGGCCACTCTGTGGCAGGTGGCTGTGGGCTGTGCCCTGATGCGCACACAGGATGTGGCCGTAAGCGCAGGGAAAAGCCCAGCGTTCCGGGAGGAGGGGGTCTGGAAGTCAGGGCCGGCGGTGCGGGCGGCAGATGCCCTGCGGCCCGACGGCGGCTCCGGTGACCGCCCCCCTGTCACCCGCCCCCTGTCACCCGCCCCCTGTCACCCGCAGTGCGCGGCCGAGAGGCGGAGCGGCAGGAGCGGCCGCGGCTTCTCCTTTGAGACCAACGGTAAGTGTGGAGCCGGGCAGGCGCGCCGGGCTGTAGCTTCTGCAGTGGGGGATGGGGGGGCGGGGAGAAGGTGTCCACAGATCCGCCCCGCCCTCCGCGCCCCGGGAGGAAGGGCAGGACCGCGGGGCACGCTCGGTTGGCGTGTGCTGGACCAGCCGTGTGTGTGTGTGGGGTGGGGGGTGACAGCCATGCCCTCACATGTGTGGGTCTGTCCTCCTCCCTCCTGGGCACAACCCACACATGTGCCCTGTGGTCTGAATGGGCCAAGTGACCATGCCACCCGAGTGTGAGTGTGTGCGTGCACGAGAGAGTGCATGTGAGTGTGAGCACTAAGTGTATGTGTGGGTGTGAGTGCACGAATGAGCACTGAGTGTGCACGTGGGTGTGAATGAGTGTGCATGTGAGTGTGAGCACTGAGTGTGCATTCCTGGGGAGCCTGGCTGGGGTCAGTGGTCACCGGGGAGGCAGGTGTGTGGCTTCAGGTGGGTCAGACCCGGTGAGCCCGTCCCCTCTGGTCCCCGGGCCGAGGGCTGCATGCAGGGGGCTGCCCTGTCCACTGAGGTGGGATGGGAGGGGGAGGCCAGCCTGGCCCTGCCCTGCCCCCCCCCCCACAGGGGGGCCCTCGCTCCCAGGCCCTGGGGCTCTGTCAGGCCCAGGCACCTGCTCTGTGTCCCCCGGGCCCTCGGAGGAGGTGGGGGCACCAGGGCTGACACACTGGGGAGGGCAGGACGGCGGCCCTGACCACCTGCCGTGGCCCACCCATGAGGCCCGGCCTCCGGCAGCGGGCAGTGCCCCCGCCCACCGTCCGTCCGTCCTTCCCCGCAGGAGACAGGCGCCCCTGGAAGGCCCTGAGCGGGGGGTGGCCGCTCCGGAGCCCGTCGGCCGCGGGCCCCGCGCCCCCCTGCCCGGCGGCCCCCCGTGCCCCCGGCCCCGGGGCGGGCAGCGCGGAGGACGTGCGGGAGGGCCCCGGGCCGCCCCTGGCCCCGCCCAGCAAGCGCCACTGCCGCTCGCTGTCGGAGCCGGACGAGCTGGCCCGCTGCCGCTCCCCCTGGCGCCCCGGCGGCTCCAAGGTGTGGACGGCCGTGTCCAAACGGCGGTGCCACAGCGGCGGGAGCGCCAGCCTGCCCGGCCCCGGCTCCCCGCCCGCCCGGCCCGCCTCCGCCTCCGCCTCCTCCGGCCCCGGCTCCTCCGGCTCCGGCCCCGGCCCGCCCTGGGCGCCCCCCGCGCCCCCCCTGTCCGCCCGGCGCCGCCTCTCCCTGTCCCAGGAGCACCTGCCGGACCCCGACGGCCCGGCCTCGGCGCCCGCGCTGGGCTGGCGGCTGGGCCTGCTCCGAAGCCGCTCGCAGCCCTGCGTGCTCGCCGCCCGGAAGAGCCGCCTGAAGCGCCCGCGGGAGGAGGACCCCCGCTGGCCGCGCCCGTCCCTGGACTTCCTAAAGATGACGCGGGTGAGGCCCCGCTCTGCCCTCCCCCCCTCCCACCTTCCCTCCTCTCCCCCGGGGCCATGCCCGTCCCTGGACTTCCTGAAGATGACGCGGGTGAGGCTCTGAGTGAGCGGCTTCCACCCTGCCCTCCTCCTCCTCCCCCGCCCCCCCGGGGCCGCGCCCGTCCCTGGACTTCCTGAAGATGACACGGGTGAGGCCCCAGGCCGGTGGGCAGCAGCCGCTGTCCTGTCCTCCCCCACCACCACCCAGTGGCCGCCCTGCCCTCCTTCACCCCCTTCCCCCGGGAGCCGGGAGGGGGTGTCCTCCTCGGTGCCCGAGCCGCCAGGGGCTGGTGTCCTGGGTGCGCTGTGTCCTTGACGGTTGGAGCCGGGCCCTGGCACAGGCCACACCACACCAGCTGCCCATCCTCCTCCAGGAGCCGGGGGGTGGGGGGGGTGCTGTGAGGTGTGGGGTGCAGAGGATTTGGGGGTGTCAGACCCGCCTGTGCTGGGGGCACAGATGCGGGGCTGCCCGAGGGCTGTGGTGACCGCAGAACAGGCTGTGTTTCTGGGGGAGCTGGCGCCTCCTCACTGAGTGTGCAGGGGAGGCCGCCGGCTGCGGGTTCGGGGGCTCGCTGGAGGCTTTAGCAGGCGCTGCCCGAGGGCTGTGTCGGAGCCGCAGGGAATGACCGAGGACTCGGGGGACTCGGGGACCTGCGTCGGGGTGGACAGTGCCCCGGGCCGTCCATGCCCGTGCGCCCGCCTCACTCGGCCCCTCCCGTTGCAGACGCTGAAGAACTCCAAGAGCCTGGGCTCGCTGGACTGCGACGGGGAGGACGAGGAGGAGGCCAGAGCGCCGGCGGCCGTGTCCTCCCCGCGGGCCCCGCGCGGCCTCGCCGGCCCCTGGGCCTCCCGGGAGGAGGGGGGCGGCGGCGGGCTCCCCGGGGACTGGGACAGCGCCGGCGAGGAGGGCCTGTGCCCACCGGGCCCCGGAGAGCTGGACCTGGAGCAGATCGAGAACAACTGACCGCGGCCGCCGTGTCCGCGGTGTCGGCGATGTCGGCATCCGCAGTGTCGGCGGCCGCGGTGTCGGCGATGTCGGTGGCCGCGGTCCGGGGGACGGGGGCGGGGCCGCCACGTTTGAATGTTGAGGTCATTTTGATCCGTCTTTCCTACAGGAGTATTTTGCATTTTTGGCTTTTACAGTTCGGAGAGAGGTCTCTATTTTGAAATGCATTTCCAGAGGGCATTCAGCCCGGGGCCGGGCACACCGGGGCGGCCGGCTCCTCGGTGGGCGGGCGGGCGCCGGCGGGGAGGGGCGCTGTGCGTCCTCGAGCACGGAGCCCCGGGCTGCTCGGGGCAGGACCCGCGCTCTGCGCCCGCGACTTCAATAAAAGACGTTTGCTTTCCACCCTGCCTCCGCGCGCTCATCTGTGGGAACGAAAACACTACCGGCCTCAGAGAGGAGGGGCGAGGGAGAGACATGCGTGATGGGAGAATCACGGATCAGCCGCCTCCTGCACGCCCTGCGCTGGGGATCGGGCTTGTGCCCCGGCCCGGCATTGAGCTGGGACCTCCTGGTTCCCAGGTCGGCGCTCGGCCCCTGAGCCGCGCCAGCCGGGCCGCTGGTTGGTGTTTGCGGTCAGGGGCAGGTGGCCTGGGCGGCCTCAGCCCATGGGTCCTGGCCCAGTGGCCGCCCCTCCCCCCTCCCCCCTGGTTCATTCCTAAATTAACAGTCACAGGGGTTTGTACTAAGGGTGTTGACCTGGGAACTGGGTGAAAGGGAGGTTTTTGGTTTTTTTTTTAAATATACTTTATTGATTTTTTACAGAGGGGTAGAGAGTTAGAAACATCGATGAGAGAGAGACATCGATCAGCTGCCTCCTGCATGCCCCCCACTGGGGATGTGCCCACCACCAAGGTACATACCTTGTCCGGAATCGAACCCGGGACCCTTCAGTCCGCAGGCTGACGCTCTATCCACTGAGCCACACCGGTCTTGGCATAAAGGGAGGCGTTTTGAGAAATTTCCTTTTTTCCCCCAAGGAGGTTGGAGTAGGTCACGCAGGGCAGGGAGTTCTCACTGGTTTGGTCTGGGGTCCGAGGCAGGGGGGAGGAGGTCAGGGTGGCTTCCAGACTGCTTTTCCTGAGGCCACGCTCCCGGCCCCTGGGCTGCAGGGGGCGTTCCAGCTGCTGGCAGCACGCTGACCCGCAGACGGAGGTGGCCAGTGGTTCTTCGCGGTGAACGGGTGAACGTCTAGTCCTGGGTTGGCTGTGGTGAGGGCCGGGCGGGCGGGCGCAGGGCTGCAGCCTCCGGCGGCAGGGACCCAGGACCTGCGCTCAGCACCGCTGCGAGACCGCACCGTACGTCCTGTTTTGGGTTCCATTCGGGGAGACGGACACAAATACCACGCCCAGCTGGTGTGGCTCAGTGGGCAGAGCGTGGGCCTGCGGACCAACGGGGCCCAGGTTCGATTCCGATCCAGGGCAGGTGCCCGGGTTGCAGGCTCGCTCCCCAGTGTGGGGCGTGCGGAAGGCAGCCACTCGGTGGTTCTCTCTCATCGATGTTTCTCTCCTCCCTTCCTTTCTGAAATCAATAGTATCTCTAAAAAAAAAGAAAACAGCCGGAACCGGTGTGGCTCAGTGGATAGAGCGTCGGCCTGCAGACTGAAAGGTCCTGGGTTCAATTCAAGGGCATTTGTCTTTTTATTTTTAATATATTTTATTGATTTTTTACAGAGAAGAGAGGAATAGAGAGGTAGAAACATCAATGAGAGAGACATCGATCAGCCGCCTTCTGCACGCCCCCTACTGGGATGTGCCCACAACCAAGGTACATGCCCTTGACCAGAATCGAACCTGGGACCCTTCAGTCCGCAGGCTGACACTATCCACTGAGCCACACCGGTTTTGGCATGGGGCATGTACCTTGGTGGCGGGCACATCCCCGGTGGGGGGCGTGCAGGAGGCAGCTGATCGATGTCTCTCATCGGTGTTTCTAGCTCTCTGTCCCTCTCCCTTCCTCTCTGTAAAAAGTCGATAAAATATATTTTTAAAAAGGAAAAAAACATTAATTAAAAATAAATAAATAAATAAAACAACTGACCACAGAGAAGCAGAGTCCCGCCTCGGTCATCAGGCGGAGATGGTGGACAGCCCTCCGTCGTCAGTGGTCAGTCCGTGCGGAGGGCTCGCTGGCGGGAGGGGAGGCGGTGAGGAGCACCAGCGGGACAGGAAGCGGGCGATGCCGCCGAGATCGTGACGTGACGGGGCGTCAGGCGCAGCTCAGAGGACCCGGCCGGGTCCCCGGACAAAGACAGCGGCCGGTGGCTGGCGTGGCTCGGCGGTGGAGCCGTGGCCCAGGAACCGAGCGGTCCCGGGTTCGATCCCCGGCCAGGGCACGGAGGCTGAGGTGGGGGAAATGGGAAGCTGCCGGCGGGCCTCTGCCCTCCATCCCCGTCCCCGACCCCCTGCAGGCTGAGAGCACTGAGCCCCCCACCCCCATGCACCCATCTCCCCCTGACCCCACCCATCGGTCCGTTTGTACACAGAAGGGTCCCAGGCACGTGGGTCTGGCTCCCTCAGCTCCAGCCCAGGCCTCCGCCCTCGGGGGAGAGGGCCGTCCCCTCATGGGGCAGCCAGCCCATGGGCGCTGACCCCTGACCCCTGGCCGGGCCCCACT
>PVJN01059926.1:0-11718 GCA_004026805.1 Lasiurus borealis
AGCGCGCGCGTCTCCGTACCTCAGCTTTTTGCTGTTCCTCTGGGTGTCTGTGAACCCCTCTCTTTCCTTCTAGCTGTAGAACTTCCACTCAGCCAGCTTTCCTGTGGTTCTGGATGATGTCTGTTCTGTCTTTTAGTTGTAGTTTTGAAATTGTTGTGCGAGGCAGCAGTGTAGGTGTTTACCTATGCCGCCATCTTCTAGAAACTCCTATAATAATATTTTATAGTAATTAGTAATAATCCTTTCCTTTATGATACAAGTATATTTGATGGAGCCTTATTTTCTTCCTGAAATATAAATTATAATATGGAGCTCATATGGGAATAGTATGGCACTAATTTAATACAAATTTTGAACATCAAATTTAAATTTGAATCACTATGGCTTCTGTATACTTTAAACCCATATTTATCTATGATGTTAACCCCTTATCTCTAAATCTTTGCATGCAGACATTCATTCATACAACAGATACTTACTTCATACTTATTCTGTGCTAGTCACCATGCAAATTTCTGCCTCTGGTGGATAAAGATGAGTCGCCAGAAAATGCAATGCATTTGGAAGAATTTTATTTGTGGAAAATGGATCTTATGGGATCAAAGAGGAAATATATACACACTTAGGGATTATGGCAAGTTTCCTCAAAGAAATTGAAGAAATAATCTGATGCCTGAAGAAACAGTTATTAATAAGACTAAGGATAATAAAAGAATAATCCCTGCAGGAAGCAGTAGGAGCAGAAACCTGATAACTACGAAAGCTGAGCATCTGTAGGGAACTGCATGAAATTCCAGAATGCTCTAATATACAATGTAGGCTAGCAGTTGGCATAAACCAACTCATAAATCACTAAACTGTAGCAAGCCATGCCAAAAGTCAGTTGATTGATCCATTTGACTCTGGCAACACCAATTGAAGTGTTAAGAATTTATCAGTAGAATGCTGTTACTGCAGTAATCCAGAGACAGTATGTTGATGACATAAATAAAAATCAAATATTTTTTGTGGTGAATTTTCCACATCTTTAAGTAAACTTGTTCACTTCCTCATCTGCTAACTTAATACTATATATCTATATGATTACACTGTATCTTACTTAATTTGTATTTTATTTCTTCTTAGACACAGAGTTTCCAAATATTATACCTATGCCTTATTCAGCTTTTTATCTTTGCAATGGAATATAGTACACAAGCAAAGATGCTCAGAAAATCTGTGTTAATTATCAATATGTTAATGAGTAAAGAAAAGTATTTTGAAGCCCTCATGGGGAATATATGAAATAAAACCTCCATAGTACAAAATGGGACTAATAAGAACAAGAATGATGGAAATAATTAGGAAAGTTACTATATATATATATATATATATATATATATATATATATATATATATGATAAAAACTAATAAGAATTCTTACTGAATATTTTATTCCCCCCACATGCAGATTAACAAAGTTATCACCATATGGTTCTATGGTTCTTAGGTTTATTGTATTTCAGGATGTCTTCATTTCTTTAATGATAATTAATCATCATTGCACAATGTTCCCATAAATAGGTTCAGCAAAACATGTCAAAGATCAGTGAACAATGGCAATGATAGGATGAACAAAAAAAATCTTATTTCAAAGGTGAAGTTTTCTTACAAAACTAAATATACTCTACACTATGATATAGCAATTATGCTTCTTGGCATTTACCCCAAAGAATTAAAAACACATGTCCATAAAAAACCTGCATCTATGTGCTTTTAATAGTGTTATTCATAATTACTAAAACTGGGAAGCAAACAAGATGTCCTTAGGAGGCAAACAGATAAAATATGATATATCCAGAAAATAGAATATTACTCAGTGATAAAAAGAAATAAGCTATTAATCTACAAAAAGACATGAAGGACATGCATATTACTAGTGAGAGAAGCCAATGTAAAAAGGCTATATTCTATATAGTTCTAATCATATGACATCTGGAAAAAGCAAAATAAGATACAATTAAAAAGATCAGTTGTTGCCAGGTTTGGGGAGTGGAGAAGGGATGAATAGACTAAGCACAGATGAATTTTAGGGCAGTGAAAATACTGTAGCTAATACTTATATTGATGGAAATATGTCATTATACAACTAGAGGACTGGTACATGGATTTGTGCACCAATGGGGTCCCTCAGCTTGGCCTGTGCTTCTCGCAATCTGAACTCCTTGAGGGATGTTTGACTGCTGGTTTTGGCCTGTTCCCACAGGCCAGGATGAGGGGCCCCACCAGTGCACGAATCTGTGCACCACACCTCTAGTATGCATATAAGATCTTCGGTCAATTTCTTCCTGCCCTCCCTCCTCCCCACTTCCCTCTGAGATTCATCAATCTGTCCCATGTTTTCATGCCTGTGCATTGAATGTCTGCCCCTGCTGGTCAGTGTGCATCATAGCTACCAGTTGAACTGTCAAACAGTTGAATGGTCATTTAGGCTTTTATTTAGAGAGAGTGCCCAAACAGCATGTTTTTATTGATTTTGTAGAGGAAGGGGGAAGGAGAGATAGAAATATTAATGATGAGAATCATCAATCAGCTGCCTCCTGCATGTCCCCTACTGGAGGATCCAGCCCACAACCCAGGCATGTGCCATGATCGGAAATTGAACTGTGATTTCCTGATTCACAAGTTAGTGCTCAACAACTGAGCCCCATCAGCCAGGCAGGGCATATTTTTAAATAATGGTCATTACTTAGACAATGCCTTAGATATAATTGTTTTTGTTGAAATCTCTTCTTTCTAAGCTAAAACCACTAGGGAAACTTCCATTATCAAACAAAGTTAGATTTATTAATTTGCTGCATTAAAGGAGACAATGCAACAAAAGAATTGTGAGGCAACTCAGTAAGAAGGTGTTGCAATGAATGTTTATAGATTTGTGCTTGTGATTAACTATTTGTAGGTTTGCACTCGTGTTAATGGCTCTAAGAAGCAACTTGAAAGAACAGCTTAGTCTTACAGTGGATGTGGTCATGAGGGAGGGCTGCCTAACACGTGTGCATCACAATAATATCAATATTATTTGTTAGGAGATTAGAAGAATCAAGAAAATCCAGTTAAATCATTGGTTGTAGAAAAAGACTGGATCATCACTTCCTTGATCTTGACCATGTTCCATGATCCCATAAGAAACATTGTTTTAGGTCCTATTAAGAACATCACTATCTCATTTGTACCTAAAATGAGACAAATAAAAATGTAACTGAAACACAACACACACACACACACACACACACACACACACACACACACATACACACACACACACACTTGGCTGAAGAGCAAAATTTCTTATAATGAGTACCAGAATTTTTTATAGATAAAATAATTTATATAACATTTTTTTATAATTAAGTATGTTGTCTGTGTAATATGAAAACATCTTATGTCTAGAATACAGTCTTGATTATCATTTCAAAGAGGTAAAATTAATTTAAAATAACCACTGACAAATATTACCAACTCATTATAACCTAAGAGATGCTAACAAGTGATAATCCATGAGTAGTAAGCGCATTACTTAAATTTTCATCACTGTCCAGGCATTGAAGTGCAGAAAGAAAAGCTTCTATAATAACATGAAATTCTATATAGGTATTACCACTGGGGAGAAAAAGACACAATTTGAAAATGATATAAAAATTTAGGTTCTACGGGGTTCTCAAATGAAATGAGTAAAAGCAATAAAAATGATTAAAGTAACAAGAAATAAACTTGAGAGAAAGAGACCTAGGAAATTGAACACTAGCAATAACAGTGTATGAAGATATATTACGCAAATGTTCTCTGTTTTTCCTTTCCTTTGAAGAAACTAAATGGCTTTAAAAGGAGCAACAAGAAGTAGGGCTACTGACAAAGGAAAATAAATTCTGATTTTAAAGGTTCTGACATACAAAAATGAATTTCAAGGATAGGTGAAGCACTTCTTTCCTTGGGTTATATTAAAGACCAAACTAGACAGCTGATAACCGATATTTGTTAGATGCAGCCCTGCCTCTAGACAAAACAGCTTCCAGATTCTACTCTGTTGTCATCTTAATCATGTGGATTATGAGAGCCTCAAGCTTCTAGAAAAGGTCAACTGTTGTTTTAAATTGACTTCTTAGCTCAATTTAATTTTATTCATTTTAGTTCAACTTCAGTTTTCACTGTCAAGTTAGTGCTAAGAAATACCAGCTAGGAGGAAAAAAAAAAAGATAGTTTCTGTCTTCAACTGAAAGGCAGCTTGGAATAGTCATCGTTAGCTAGATACCAGAAAGATGGCCAAACCATAGGGTCCCGTGGTCTCTCAGTATGTGAGGGGAACCTAAATGGGGTAGCTGTCACCTGCTAACTAATGGTCAAGGCTGATTCCATTGATTTGCATTTCCAGGGGTTAGGGAGGGGGGGGCACATTCTCTTCTCTGCAGTCATGGTCCAGATTAGGAGCTATCAGTTCTAAAAAAAAAACTGTATTGCTATCTACATGATCAAGGGTATACATAACCATTTCCCTCTAGAAAAACATTCAAGCCCTAACTAGTTTAGCTCAGTAAATAGAGCACTGTGGAATGAATGGTCCCAGGTTTGATTCCAGTCAAGGGCATATACCTTGGTTGTGGGCACATCCCCACTAGGAGGTGTGCAGGAGCCAGTTGATTGAGGTTGCTAACTCTCTATTCCTCTCCCTTCCTCTCTTAAAAAAATAAAATAAAATAAAATATATATTTTTAAAAATTTCAAGTTGCCCTTTTTCTTAAGTATCTTTAGTATCTATTTTTAAAGAATCTACAATCTAACCTCTAAAACTGTTAAAAAAAACATTTGAAGTTTAAAAATTCACATTTCTCCATGATGCTTTTCCTCTACACAGAAAAAAAAAAAATCTTTCATTTTTCTAGTCTAACTTTTATGTCAAAGATAGTGTTATAAGAAATTACTAACAGAGAAGAAAAGGGAAATCATTAAGATAAAATACTGGTACCTTGAAGATGAACTATGAAAAGAAGAAATCCTTAAATATAGAATAAACTTTGAGTTCCTTACCATTTATTCAGTATTAACCTGAAGTTTCTATTTGAATCCTTTTTTCTTATACAGTTTGTAGGATGTCAAAAAAGTTTTTAAATTCTTAATCTGCCTTCCAGGGGTAACTTTTCTCAGGAAATAATTTTATATAAGACTAGATAAGAGTCATCCAATAACAGTTGCAAAGAATGAGAGAATCCAAGATGGCGGCATAGGTAAACACCTACACTGATGCCACCCACAACAATTTCAAAACTACAACTAAAAGACAGAACAGACATTATCCAGAAACACAGGAAAGCTGGCTGAGTGGAAATTCTACAACTAGAAGAAAAGAGAGGGGCTCACAGAGACCCAAAGGAGCTGCAAAAAGCTGAGGTACAAAGACGGGCATGTGGAGAGAGCGGATGCAGGAGAACCTGGCTGGCTTTCTCTGGTGGGAGGCAGGCAGAGACTCCCAACAGCATTGAACCCCTTATCCTAAGACACTAAACCCCAGGTCCAGCCGAAACTCATATGGGGGGAGTTTGGGCTGTGAAAAGGGAGAACTGCACGGAAATTTAGGGGAGTTCTAAAAGATCAGAAGTCTGGTGGCATGCACAGCACTGCGTGCAGAGGACCCGCAGCTGATTGTGCTGCTGGCTTTCACAAGTGGGTGGGAGACAGACCCTCCCAACTGCGTCACTTCTAAGTCTTCTGAACTGGGTTTCGGGTGAAACCCTGGGGACCCAGACTCATATGGTCCTGGAGCGCAGGAGAGCCGGAGGGGCAGCAGTCTAGTCTAGAGGCACTGAGAAAGAGAGAGAAAAAGAGAGAGAGAGAGAGAGAGAGAGAGAGAGAGAGAGAGAGACAGGAACTACTCCACTGATTTCCCAGTCACGTGAGACTCAGGGGCTGTGGAGGCGGGGCCGATTGGAAGGCAAGGCGGTCCCTTAAGCCCTGAGACTCCACCCATCCCAATCTCAACAGAGAGGCTTTTGCAGTTTTGCAAGTCTGGTATCTTAAGGCTGAATCCAACACAGAAGTTCTCCCAGCATAGTGAAAATGCTGAGACAAGGGAAGGGATCACAAACAAACAAAAAAAAAAATGGAGGAAAATAAAAGACTGGTTATAGAGTTCAAAACTACAGTTATAAGGTTTTTCAAGAATATCCTAGAAAAGTTGGATAAAGTTAGCGAGACCCAAGAGGAGATGAAAAAGAACCTACTAGAAATGGAAAAGGACCAACTAGAAATTAAACATACACTGACTGAAATAAAAAATATCATACAGAGACCTAATAGCAGACTAGAGAAAGGCAAGAATCAAGTCAAAAATTTAAAATATAAAGAATCAGAAAACACTCAACTGGAAAAGCAAGAAGAAAAAAGAATCCAAAAATGTGAAGATAATGTAAGGAGCCTCTGGGACAGCTTCAAGCATACCAACATCAGAATTGTGGGGGTGCCAGAAGAAGAGAGAGAGCAAGATACTGAAAACTTATTTAAAGAAATAATGACTGAAAACTTCCCACATCTGGTAAATGAAATAGACTTTCAAGTCCAGGAAGCACACAGAACCCCATATAAAAGGAATCCAAAGAAGACTACACCAAGACACATCATAATTAAAATACCAAGAGCAAAAGACAAAGAGAGAATATTAAAAGCAGCAAGAGAAAAACATTTAATTACCTACAAAGGAGCACCCATATGCCTGTCAGCTGATTTCACAACAGAAACGATGCAAGCCAGAAGGGAGTGGCAAGAAATATTCAACGTGATGAATAGCAAGAACCTACAACCAAGAATACGCTATCCAGCAAAGCTATCACTCAGAATTGAAGGGCAGATAAAGAGCTTCACAGAGAAGAAAAAGCTAAAGGAGTTCATCAACTCCAAACCATTATTATATGAAATGCTGAAAGGTACTCTTCTAGAAGAGGAAGAAGAAAAAGGTAAAAATTAAAAAATTATGAACAACAAATATATATCTATCAACAAGTGAATCTAAAATTTAAGTGAATTAAAAATTTGATTAACAGAATAAACTGGTGAATATAATAGAATCAGGAGCACAGAAAGGGAATGGACTGATAATTCTCAGGGGGAATGGGGTGAGGGGTGTACAGGGAGAGACTGGACAAAAATCATACACCTATGGTTGAGATCAACGGGAGGGAGGTAAGGGTAGAGAGAGGGGTGGTAGCCAGGTAGAGGGGAACAATGGAGGGGGAAAAAGAGAACCATATGTAATAATCTGAATAATAAAGATTTAATTGAGAACCTACAACCAAGATTACTCTACCCAGCAAAGCTATCATTCAGAATTGAAGAGCAAATAGAGCTTCACAGATAAGAAAAAGCTAAAGTTCATTATCACCAAATCAGTATTATATGAAATGCTGAAAGGTATTCTTTAAGAAGAAGAAGAAGAAGAAAAAGGTAAAGATAAAAATTATGAACAAATATAAATCTATCAAGTGAATCTAAAAATCAAGTGAATTAAAAATCTGATGAACAGAATAATCTGGTGAATATAATACAATCAGGTGCATAGAAAGGAAGTGGACTGACAATTCTTAGGGAGAAAAGGGTGTGGGGGGTACGAGAAGAGACTGGACAAAAATCATACACCTATGGATGAGGACAGTGGCAGGGGGGTTAGGCAAGGGGAAGGGTGGGAATCGGGTGGAGGGGAGCTATGGGGGGAAAAAAGAGGAACAATTGTAATAATCTAAACAATAAAGATTAAATTAAAAAAAAGTTGCAAAAATGTTTCATTATTTCATAATTTGAAATTGCATTGCTGTAATTAGTGAATCAATCAGAAGCTTCTTATTAAAAAGTAGGTTATATTGACTTATTTGTTTTAAGCTATGCACATATGGCAATCAATTATTCAAGTGAATATTTTTCAGTATTTTAGTAGGTTGGCTTACAAATATAATTGGAGACAGTTTCCTTAATTGATAATATTCATTTTTAAATACAGTTTTTAATATGTTTGTCTGGCAATTACTATTTTTGTGTCATGGTCAATAGCATAAAATATTATGATGGCCCAGCCGGTGCAGCTCAGTGACTGAGCATCGATCTGTGAACCAGTTGGTCAGAGTCCAATTTCTGTCAGGGTTTATGCCTGGGTTGTGGGCTTGATCCTCAGTAGAGGGCTTGCAGTAAATAGATGATCGATTATTCTCTCTCATTATTGATGTTTCTCTTTCTCTCCTTTTTCCTTCCTTTCTGAAGTCAATAAATAAATATATTTTTAAAATATTATGATGAAGATAACATCAGGAAAAAATTTTCAAGTAATTCTTCCACCTATAAGAACGTTTCTAGTAAAATGATTGAATATAGGAAGTTAGTAGCATCCAGAATTCAAAAGTTGGTAAAATCAGCATTTTGAGAAAATTGTGTTAGTTCAAAATATAAGCAGAACTTTGAAAGCAACATTTTCCCCTTAAATTATGGGTTGCTCTAGTTTTACTGCTTATATTTAAAATTATGTGTAAAAGGCCTCCTGTTTTGATTTTCTAATGCCCTTAAGAATTTATGCAGTAATGTGGGGACTGAATATTGATTTAAAAATATTATCAAGGATTTATTTTCTGATGATGCTAATTATGACTTTACTTCCTAAAAATCTCAAAGCAAGATTTTCTACTAACACAGTGTATTTAACTTCCAACTTTTCCACAGCTTCCCATGTCATGGTTGCTACTAATTTTCTTCCCTTTCCCCTTTTTCCTATACAATGGAAGTGTCCTATTTTCTATATACTATCTTCAATTTCATCATAGAAACCTTATGTCATTTTTTTTCTCTATCTTCATATTTTTGTTCTAGTAGAGCCTATCCTTAGATGAAACAAAACAAACAAAAAGCATGCTATAAAATCTCTTTTATGTTTTAAAAGTTAGCAAATACATCTCTTACGTACATGCATACCTACATTCACCTTTCTAAACCCTTAATCTCCTTTATTGCCTTTTGTGGCTCTATCTTGTCACAACCAGTGTTCTTGAAATACTGTAGTTATCTACATTCAGAGGTTGCTGTTCCTAACATTCATTTGCTCCTCAAGGCTCTTACCTCTCTAAACTGAATATGCTATTGCCAAAGTCACCGTCATCCTGTAGTCACTTATTAATTTTGTTTTATTCGTCCATTCTCAGAATTGAGCATCTCAACCTTCACTTTTTAAAAACATTGATCTTACAGAGAGATAGAGGGGGAAAAAACTACAAAAACAAACCTTAATGTGAGAAAGAAACATTGATCAACTGCCTCCCATATTCACCTTGAATGGGGATTGAATCCACAATGCGGGCATGTGCTCTGACCAGGAATCAAACCTGTGACCTTTTGGTGCACAGAACAATGCTCTAACCGAGTCACACTGGCCACTTTTTTGAAACATGTTTTCTGTTCGTCCATATCTTTCATTAGTAACTGTTTGGGGGTCATGTTAAATCTTCATACTTTCCCATTCTATATTTCCCCTGAATATAATTGTCCTATTTAATAGGTGGGTAATTGATGACTATATATTGCCAACCTTTTGATTTCTTCTGAAATTCAAACACACACATCATTCACCATCATAACTGAGCTCTTACCTCCATCATCACCTTCCTGAAACCTGCCCTCAATCTTAATGGATGGTATCATCATTCATTCAATTTTCTAAGGGAACTTCCTTGAGCCATTAGTTTTGGGTTGCCACTCTCATCTACTCCTAAAGCTTCCAATTACCATAGAATCTATTAATCAGATTTAAAATGAGAGTTTACTTATTTGTTCCTTTCAATAGATAGTAAAATCTGTGTGTTTCTAGTGAAAGTGTAGTGTTGCCAGCTCTAAAATATGTGACAGCATATAAAAATATTCCTCAAGGTATAGAAGAATGGTTGGATGGATGGGTAAATGAGAAGGGATGTGCTTGTGTGTTTGTGGAGTAGGGGATGCATTTGGAAGAGTAGAATTTTCAATTTGAAGTAGTGACATCTAGTTGAGTTGTGTGATAACCCTAAGATACATGGAGAAGATGCCCCTAAAGGAGAATAAGGAAGTCAAAGCCATATAATAATCATTAGAATATGAGTTCTGGAAGGAAGAATTTATAAGGATTTGTAAAACCATGAGCTGATTCCTAGTATTGAAAATAGCAAACAAAACATAACCTTTGAATTGACTCTTAGATGAAACTTTAAATTCAGTTTGGGAAGATCCGAAAAATAGAATCAAATGTGAAAGAGTTCTAGGAGGCAAAATAGGGTGGTAAAAAAAAAGAAGAAGAGAGAATATCTCTTAGTGAATATGACTTTTGTAATATGCTTTATAGTTGTAATAAATTTTATGTCTCCCTTGTTCATCTAACACTCTTTTCATTGAACTGACATGTCACCTTGAAAATATTTTCTGAGAAAAAAAGATCGTTTTATAAAAAGTGTCTTTTATAAAAAGATAACTCTTCTCATTACTTAAAAGAGATACTATATGTTGTTTGCACAATACTTTTTCTTAGTTTCATTGAAATGTTAAATATACAACATATTTGAAACTTATGTTTTCAGTTTCAGCAATTTAATGCTATTATTAAACAATCATAAAACAACTCCATTCTTGTCCTTCCTCTCTCTGTTTTTTAAATATATTTTTATTGATTTCAGAGAGGAAGGAAAAGAGAGAGACAGAAACATCAATGATGAGAGAGAATTATTGATTGGTTGCCTCCTGCATGCCCCCACTGGGAATGGAGCCCACAAACCAGGCATATGCCCAGACAGGAAAACTAACTGCAACTTCCTAGTTCTCAGGTTGATGCTCAACCACTGAATCACGCAGGCCAGGCTTTCTTTCTATTTTTTAAAGCACTGTATAGTTCTAGGGTTTTCTTTTTTTAAAGGAAAAAAATAACAATTATTTTAATTTGGCTATTCCTATTAATAATATTAGGAACACACTAGCAGTAGTTAATACTTTGGTTCTAACTTATGTAATCTGTATTTCCACCAAGGCTCTTTTGGTTAAAATTAATTCTTGGTTGTTGATAGATCTGATATGAAAAACTGATCCAAAGGGAAAATCTTGAGCTGCTTATGTGCTGTGATCTGTGAACTGAATATGAGTGTAATTAAACTCCTGTTTAAATTGATAATTAGTAGATATTTAAAAATATGGTTATTCATGTTAGAAATAAAAATCCACCCCTATCACCAGGGCTATTAAATTTGTTTTGTTGACTACCTTTATTTTTTCTTAGTGCCTTTTCTTCTTTGATCTTTTGATTCTGGGACTTTCTAGGAAGTGAAATACTTTGGGTTGGAATGTGGCACGGAAGGCTCCAAACTCTGCACTGCTCTGACTCCACTTAAATTTTAGGCTTTATGGCTCTATTGCTTTTGGTCATGTACAAGGTGCTAGAAGCACATTGGGGAGTAGTGGCCAGTGTCTAAACAAACCCTTTACCCAAGTTCTTCCTCTTAAAGAATACCCTTCCACTAATTTTTTTATGCCAATTGTACTAAAAAATTTCAGGTGTCTGTTTAATAGCCTTCCTTGTTGTCTTCAAGTAAAAGTCACTTCTTCCAGTAAAACGCAAAGAACAAAAATTTGTCATCACTTGCATGCCAACTAGTGTAATATAGAATATATTATATTACATCTTATTTATTTATATAAATACTA
>PVJN01059927.1:0-11718 GCA_004026805.1 Lasiurus borealis
GCGGAGCGCTCTGAGCGGATGCTCGTCTGAACTAAATGAAGGTGAAACCACGCTTAGGAAACGCACTGATTTCTGCATTATGTGTACAGTATTGGACAAAGGATTTTACTCGTTTTTGTTGCATTATTTTGAATATTGTCTTTCATTTTAATAAAGTTACAATACTTATTTATGACACTGTGAACAGTGTCTCTTGCCTGCACGCTCATGCCCTCGGTGGGGGGGGGGACCAGGCCAGAGCCAGGCTCTGTGAACCCCGCCCTCCCCCGGGGCAGACTGGCCCTGTGGATGTCCAAGTGCCGTCTTCCCACTGCTTGATCTGCGTCCCACCTTTCTGCCTTTTGTCCTTCTCCACTGCCTTTTCTTTGCATGGTGGTGAGAACTATAAGGGTAGTTATAGCCCAACTAGAGGCCCAGGCCTCAAAATGTGGGCACTGAGGAGGGGCAGGGGTCCCTCAGCCCAGCCTGTACCCTCTTGCAGTCCAGGAGCCCTCAGGGGATGTCCGACTGCTGGCTTAGGTCCGCGCCCTGAGCCATCAGTCGGACATCCTTAGTGCTGCCACGGAGACAGGAGAAGCTCCCACTGCCAGCCATGAGCCCGCTTCTGGCGGAGTGGCACGCCCACTTGTGGGGACACACTGACACCAGGGGGCAGCTTCTGCTTTGAGTGTCTGCCCCCTGGTGGTCAGTGCACGTCATAGAGACTGGTCGTTCTGCCGTTTGATCCATTTGCATATTAGCCTTTTATACAGGACTAGAGGCCCGATGCACGAAATTCATACAAGAGTAGGCCCTTGTGGCTGCCTCGATCCTGCGTCCGCAGTCCTGGTTTCATCTGGAAGGTTGTCTGGACAATCATTCAATTGATTTGCATATTATGCTTTTATAATTATAGATTTTTAAAAACACATTTTTCTTGATTTCAGAGAGGAAAGAAGAGAGAGAAGAAACATCATTCATGAGAATTATTAATTGGCTTCCTCCTGCCCACTTCACACTGGAGATTGAGCCTGCAACCAGGGCATATTCCCTTGACCAGGAATCGAACCATGACCTCCTGGTTCATAGGTCGATGCTCAACTACTGAGCCATGCTGGTGAGGCAGTTTGCAGTCTAGTTTTTAATAAGATCAGTTCCATACTGCTGCCCTCTTACCTTTGGGGTTGCCTTTAAGATAACCTGCACTTTCCTGTCATTTCCCGCCCGTGCTAACTGTGCTGCCTGCTCACGCCACGTGACCAGATCCCCGTCCACAGCACCGTTCGCCAGCTCGGTCCTCAGCCCGCACACTGAGAAAGGCACCCCGAAGCATCCTCACAACATAACAGCCTCGTCCGACACGCAGCTCCTGTGCAGACCGTCCCAGCGGGGAGACGGCTGTCTGTCCGCTGCCACTCGGGGCGCCGTTGAGTCCCCGTGGAGGCAGGTACAGTGGTACCTCGAGATACGAGTTTAATTCGCTCCGTAACCTTGAGGCGTGGGAAACTATGAGACTCTCGAGTCACGGTAAACTGGTGATCCGCGCGATGACTCCTATCTAAACTGTTGCTCGTATTTCAAAGCAAAAATCGCTCGCTCGACGGCTCGTGTCTCAAAAATCTCGTATGTTAGGGCACTCGTATCTCGAGGTACCACTATGCTCCCTAGTAACAAAGTCAGGTCAGGAAACGGCTCCACTCCTGCCCTCACATCCTGCCCGAAGGCCTCTCCTCGCTTCTCGGAGCCTCTTCCCCGTCAGCGTGGGACCAGGACAGGATGCCCTGCAAACCCGAGTTAAACCAGCCGCAAGGGGGGCTGGGTCAGTGAGGACGGGGTGGCAGGAAGCAGAGCTGCGGGCAAGGGGACTCCTGTAGGTCAACTCCAAACCTGGGTAAACGTTAAAGGCTTCCAGCCGCAATAATCGGAATGCACTGCCTCTTATTTTCACCGAGGCCCTCGTGCTAATGGGAGTTTCTTCTTAAGTTTATGTCTTCACTATGTTCCAGAGCAGTGGTTCTCAGCCTTCCTAATGCCGCTTACCCTTTACTACAGTTAAAAGTTCGCACTTGACAGTTCGCACCGGAAGACGCTTCTGCCTGAGCCGCCGAGAAGCGAGTGTCAACAAGCTCAGCGTGCCTGGCGGGGACGCACCTGTCAGCAAACCCGCCCCCCCCCCAGCCACGACCCTCTGTTCCCCACGGCCCCCACCCCCTGGCAGGGAGATGGGTCTGGGGGTGGGGGAGGCCTGGGCCGGGGTTGACCTGCCCAGGAAGAGCCGATCTCTGGCCCCTGGGCCGGCGAGGGGCCTCCAATGCCCTCACCCCTCCATCTCCCGTTCCAGAAACCACCAGGGACCCCAGCAAGCCGGCCATGGCAAGTCCCCTAAGACGCTGAGCCACGAGGCCACGCCCATCTGCAGCTTCTCCCCGCCCCCCGGTAAAAAGGCCATGGGAGGGCCCGTCCCTGGGAGAGTGCGTGGCCGTGTCCTTGGCTGCGTCCCGGGGACAGAGGCGCCACCTTCATTCCTTGGAAATAACTTGGATGCGCGTCAAGCATCTTAACCACACGCCTGCCGCTGCGCATTGCACCCCGCGGTGGGCGGGGCCGCCGGAGCCGCCCCCGGACCCAGGACACGCCCTTCTTGTGCAAGGCGCGGGGCGCAGGGGCGCAGGGGCGGCTCCTCCCGGCCGCGCCCGGGGCGCTGCGCTGCGCACAGGAAGCGGCGGGCGGTGGGTGCCGGGGCCCCTCGCGTGTCCCCGACGTGGCTTTTCTCCCGGGAAATCGAGGAGAGGCCTTGGCTGCACAGGAGCTGGGGACGGTCCCCGGGAGCTGCCGGGCGCGGAGCCCGGCTCACCCCGCGCGCCACGGAGCGAGCGCGCCCACGGCAGCGCAGACGCGTGATAAGACTTGTCGGCGCATCCCCGGGCCCGGAGCCTCTAATTACACGTCTGGGGCGGCCGGGCGGCCAGCTCCAGGCCCCACACCTGCGAGGGCACTGGGCCCGGTCCTCCCCGCCCGCCGCCGGGGGAGGCGCCCAGCCCGTGCGTCACGGCCGCCGCCGGCCGCGGGGTAATGACCACGTTCCGGAGGCCACGGGAGTCCCCGGCACAGGCTGTTCTTCCTGTGCGCACCGCGCCGCCTGGGGGACTGCCCTCCGCCGTCCACCTGCTCCGGACCCGCGTCCCGCTGGCACCGCGGCCGAGGCGCCCGGTTCTCTGCGCGCCCCGTGCCGCGCTCTGGCCGGCCAGGTGCCCGGAGCGAGGGCGCTGGGCGATTTCACTGCAGCCGCCGCGGCAGCCAGGACGCGCCGTTTGCCGCGGGAGGGAGGGCCGTGGCGCTGTCACTCGCAGAAGCACCCGAGAGCCACGCGGACGCTGCCCGAGCCCGGGGAGGAGGCCTCCGTCGCTGGCCCGGAGCGGGGAAAGGGGGCTCAGGGGGAGGAGCCGGGCGGCCGGCGGTTGGCGGGGCGAGCCTGTGGGTAATCAGCTGTGTGGGAGGGTTCGAGGACCGCAGCCAGGAACCGGCTTTTGTTTTTGTTTTTGAAGCTGCACCCCCTCTTTCACCGCCCCCCCCCACCTCCAAGCTGAGAGGAGGCTGAGTCAGTGCAGAGGGTCCCTGCAGAAGCCACGCCGGACATGAAGAGGCAGGCGGCGGTCATCTGCTCATGGAGGAGGCTCCCAGGGGAATGGGCTCCCGCTGAAACGCTCTGACACCCACAGGCACTGGAGGGACCCAGCCTCCGGCGAATGCCAGGGCCAGTCCTGCCCGGAGCGCCCTGGGCAGCTTTGTGGGCCAGAGAGGTGTGACCTCCACCCGGCAGGCAGGCGGGCCGTCCGCCCTGGCTTCGTCTCCACCCAAACGCCCCTTCCACCTCCGAGACGCTCCCCGCTCTTCGGAATCCGGTGAGGGCCACACGCCGAGCCGCGCTGGTGAGACGGGCGGTCGCTGAGCCTCGGCGACTCTCCGGGACCGGTCAGCCCTCGCTGCTCCCCGGCTGCTTTCAGCCGGACACCCGGAAAGGTGCCCTCTCAGACTTGCTAATTCGGGGGCCAAGTTTTCCGCTCCGGGGCCGGCTCCCAGCGCTGATGTTGGCAGGTCCTGGAACCCTGAACCTCAAGCCCGAGGAGCCACCTGATTCCGGGAGGGGCCGCCTGCCATTGTGCCGTCCACGGCCAGCGAAGTGACCGGCAGTACGACGGGAGCCCATCAGTCATAGCCTTGCGCACGCGGGCCCGGCGCCCTGCCAGCACCTCCTGAACCTCAGAACCCACCTGGAGGTAAAAAAGCAAACAGACGCCCGGGCACCGGGGACCCGGCGGGAATGCGTGAGGGCCCAGAGCAGGCCGGTGTTTGGTGGAGAAACCACGGCAGAGGAGAAGCTGCATTGGAGCCGCCTCCTGTGAGCCGCCCAGAGGCGAGGAAGCTCTGCGTGGACGGATGGCCATGGAACGGGATGCGGCGGGCGGCAGACACGTGGGTACCCAGAGCCCCACCCCGAGCAGCCGTTCCCGCCGAAGCCGACAGGGCCCTGCCCACCGCCCAGAGCCCCAGGGCCGAGACCAGCCAGGCCCCGGAGGCAGGAGCTGCCAGGGGAGAGGGAGAGCCCGGGGATTTGGAGACACACATTTGGGCATAAAACCTTAAATCACGAGACATTTGCGGGAAACGAATACCAAGAAGCCAACAACTCAGTAAACAGACCCAGCACCCAAGCATTTCACACACAGACGCGCCAGTGGAACTCAGAGCCCTGGCTGGTGGCTGGCGGGGGGTGTGGTTGGGGGGGCGCGTTTGGTTAGCATCGTCTTCATAAGCCAAGGTTGCAGGTTCAATCCCTGCCCGGAGCACATACAAGACCCACCCCATGAATATTTAAGTAGAACAACAAATCGATGTGTGTGTGTGTGTGTCTCTCTCTCCCCCCCCCACATCTTTCTCTAAAAAAACAAAAACAAAAAACGGTGTGGCTCAGTGGATAGAGCGTCGGCCTGTGGACTGAAAGGTCCCAGGTTCCATTTCGGTCAAGGGCATGTACCTTGGTTGCGGGCACATCCCCAGTGGGGGGCGTGCAGGAGGTAGCTGATCGATGTCTCTCTCACTGATGTTTCTAACTCTATCCCTCTCTCTTCTCTGTAAAAAATCAATAAAATATATTTTTAAAAAATCAATCAATAAAAAAAATAAGCCTTAGAGAATAGACAGACTATTTCACCCATGAGACAAATACTATTAATGGAAAAGAAAAAAAAAAAGAAGAAGAAGAAAGGCTGGTAAATGTGAAGGTAAAAGTCATAGGAGGTGGTAGCGAAGCCGCCCTGAGCCACTAAGCGAGGGATCTAATCGTTCCTGCAAACTAACAAGTTAATGGTCACAGAGACTCAGAGCCCAGCGTGGTGCCGGAAGCCAGGAGGGAGGGGGAGCAGAGCCGGTGTCTGTCTCTGGAGGAGAGGCTGGGCTGGTCAGCTCTGGGGGTGCTGATTGCCAGCGAGTGTCCCCTGAGGATTCGGGCAGGTTCCAGGCAGCAGCATGGAAACGTGGGTCACCGCCCTCCCTGCCCGCGGTCTGACCAGCGGAGGATGAAGGGGAGTCCGGGAAGGTCCCGGTGGAGGGCAAGCAGCGCCCGGTGGCGACTGTCGGGGACACGGGTCTCCACCGTCCGGTCAACCTGCTCCTTTATGCTCATCGCCACTCCAAATGGGGCGGTTTTTGGACCAACGGCTAAACCTGGCACTTCATTGAAGGGGACAACACGTGGCTTTGTCACAAACTTGGGTTTTTCTAATATTCTGGGCGTCTGTACACGGCAGACGCTCAATCAGCGTGCCCTTCCCGTGTCCTGTTTCCACCTGGGAAACAGCGGCTCTGTACCCGCATCCACTCGGCTGTCACAGAACACGCGGTCACGGTCACAGCCACAGCCGCTCCCGCAGACCGGCCCCACCTTCCTCTTCCCCAGACCAGCACCGGCCAGGCCTCGGGGTGGGCGCCCAGCTTGGCCCCCCCTGCCCGCACGCACTGCAGAGCCCCGGCCCCCGGAGCTGGTCTTCGGGGCAAGAGGCATGTCTCCTCCCGGCAAGGGGGCTATGGGCTGGGTTTCCACACGGACCTCCCCCTCCCCCTGCAGTCGGCCCGGGCACACGCCGGAGCAGAGTGACAGGCACGATGCCCCAAGTCCCGGACCTCAGCCACCCAGGCCTAGAAGGGGCCCCGGACCGGCTCCGAGGCCGCCTCTTTCCAATGCCAACAGCCCCCACACTTCATTCCCGCCCGCTTGTTTGCACCACCCCCACCTGCAGCCCGCCCTTCCCCGGAGGAGGGGCAGGTGGGGGGAAGAGGCTCTGGATCGGTAGCCGCGCCTGAAGCCGTGACTCCGGTCCAGGTCGGCGAGGCCCAGGAGGGCCGGGAGCCCACCCCCCCAAGACTGCTCTTCCGTCTGCGCCAGCCCCCTCTCTGGCTGCCCGAAGGCACGGCCATTCAGGACCACCTCCCAGTCCCTTCCCGCCCTTCTCTCTGAACCCCGGGAGCTCAGCCAGGAGGCCGCAGGCCCCCACCTGCGATCTGCAGCTCACAAACACCCCCCCTGAACCACGCGCTCGGAGGTCAGCAGTGTCTGAGCTTCCCATGCCGTCTCCAGCGCTTCCTTGTTATTGTTGATCCTCACCCCTCACCTGAGGACATTTCGCCGTTGATTTTTAGAGAGTGGGAGGGAGGGAGGACAGAGAGAGAGAGAGAAACCTCTGTGTGAGAGACACACATCGATGGGTGCTTCCCGCACAGGCCCCGGTCAGGGCCGGGGATGGAGCCTGCACCGAGGTACAGGCCCGGAATCGAACACGGGACCCTTCAGTCTCGGGGGGGCCTACGCTCTATCCACCGACCCAAACCAGCCGGCGTTTTCCCTCCCTTCTGACCAGTGAACCTTACAAAGTCTCCGATTCACCACCTGGACCGGAAGTCCGCCTCTCCTGCTGCCCGCCCCCAGGACAGGGAATCGCCATCTGACCTCGGGTTCAAGCTGGAAATGGGATTATCCATGTCCCACCTCCTGGCCCCGCCACCCTCAGGAGCCCGCAGTCTCCCACCGGGCCTCCTCCTCCGTGGAGGGAGCCGGGCACCAGCAGGATCAGGCCCCCGGGGCTCCGCTGTCCTTCAGCTTGCCCTCCACCTGGCCCCGCTCTTCCTGCCCGCCCGGCTCTCCCGCTCAGGCCTCTGCACTAAGCATCCTCCACTCGGCCTGCCTCACCCCCGCTCTCCAGGCGCCTGTGGTCCCCGCACAGACGCTCCCCCACCGCCTCCTCACCCCGTCCTCATGGGCAGATGCTCTCAGATCCGCCTTCTCTCCCCCCCCCCCCCCCCCAACCCACAGCACAGGCTCTAGGCCAGTGGTTCTCCACCTTCCTAAGCCCGCGACCCTTGCATACAGCTCCTCATGTGGTGGTGACCCCCAACTATGAAATTTTGCTACTGTTATGCATCGTGATGTAAATATCTGCATTTTCCCATGGTCTTAGGCAACCCCTGTGAAAGGGTCGTGAACCGCTGGGTTGAGAACCGCTGCTCTAGGCAGACAGACAGCGTGTCTCTCGGTGGCTTACAGCCCCAGGCGGAGGCTGGCACACAGCGGGCACAGAGCGACCTGCTACCCGCCCGCCGCCGTGCAGTCATGGGCGCCTGCGTGTGAACACACTTAAGGCCTCTCACCTGCCTGCTCTGGTCCAGGGGCTGTCACAACCGCCAGCGCTGCTGCTGCTCCGTGAGGACGCGGCCCCCGCGCCTCGGGCCGCTCCGGCTTCAGGAGGCGCCAGGCCCGTGTCTGTACCAGCGCCGGTCTCTGCGGGTTTGCGGCGCTGTGCCAGCCGAGGAGGCAGGGCTGTAACGGGCACACAGGCGGCGGGGACCGGCTGCCCGGCGGGCGCCCCTGTCCAGTGGCCTGAGAGCCGCTGTTTTCCGAGGCCCGGCCCGCTGCGCTCCGCTCCTGCCACGGAGCCCTCACGCCCAGGTCACGGAACACAAGGGAAGCGGGCGATGCTGGCTGCTGCCCGCAAGCCCGGTCACGCGTCAGCTCCACACCTGCGTGGTTGCTCTCACGTGACGAGGCGGCCGTCCGCGGCCCGTGTCTCTGCCGGTGCCCTGGGCCAGCACCGAGCGCGCCCGCAGCAACGGCCGAGCCCGGGACGGCAGCGCTGCTGAGCGGCCTCAGCTGGGCCGGGTCAGGGGTCAAGGCTGACTGACGGGCCCGGGCCTGCCACCAGGTGTGTTCCACCTCGTTCAGGGAGCGGGCGGTTCCCGGGTGAGCAGCTGGGCCTCATTCCCCGAGAAGGAGAAACAGGCTGCACCGACTCTGAGCTCCCCTCCAGCCCAGGGCTCCTGAGTGGGCAGAGGCCCGGGTCCCTCGCTCCAGCCGCCCTCACGCCCAGCGCCACGGAGATGCGGTTCACCGTGAGTCACCGCAGCCTCTTTGATCTCGTCTGCGCCTGCCGTCCTGGCGGCCCACGTGCTGAGAGGGGTTCCGTGCGCAGGCGTGAGGTGTGCGTGTACGTGCATGTGTGTGTGTGCAGGCTGTCCCACACCAACAAGCACTCCTCCGGTTCCACTGGTGAGGTCCCAGGCCCCCTCCCCTGGCCGCCGGCCGCACACCCGGGCCGCTTCATGTGCCAACAACCAGCTGCAGGTCGAGGGTCCGCACACCCCTGGCTGGGATCCGGACACCCACTCCCACTGGTGACCGAGACCACAGAGGGCCTGAGGGACGTCCCCACAGCAGGGGCGGGGAACGCGGGGCGCGGCCTGCAGAGGCGTCTCCCCCGGGGAACTGGCCCGGCGCACTGGGGTGGGAGCACTGGGTCCCCACGTGGAAGCCTGAGGCCTGTCCTTTCGGGGTGCTGGGGCTGCACACAGCACACCTGGCTCAGCCACTGTCTTCCACCGAGATCAGGGAGCCGCCCACAGGGCCACGCTCACCGCACGGGCTCCAGGGGCGTCCAGCCCACCTCGGGCGGACCCCAAAGCAGCCTCGCTCACACCAGAACCCCGATCGCTCTGAGGCAGACGCACCGCAGGGGCCACTGCCCCGTCACCGGCCGCTCGGCTGGGCCCGCTCCCAAAGCTGACGGTGCGTTCAGTTTCCCAAAAGAAATGGAGACGGAAGAGGGCCTGGCAGTTTGCTACGCGTCTGTTTATTCTGCAGTTGAGGTTCGGAAATGTGGGGACCAGGTGGGGGGGGGGGTCTAGGAAGCCCGGCACCCCGTTCCCGGGCAGCGCCGGCTCCCGCACAGCAGCACGAACACGGGGGAAGGGGACGGCCGCCCCTCCCGGGCCGAGGCTAGTCCCTCAGCACCAGCGGCGCCTTCACCTGCTCGGCCACCTCCTTGCCGCTCAGCGCCTCCACGATGGCCAGGGCGAACTCGAAGCTGGTGCCCGGCCCGCGGCTGGTGAGGATCAGGCCGTCCTTCTCCACGCGACTCTCCGAGTAGGTGTAGTGGTCTGCGTGGGAAAATTAAAACCAACAAACAGGTTACGTCCTGCGGGCCACAGCGTCCTCAGCAATTCCTTGTCCCGCCCCTGGCTCACACCGGTTGTCAGTGACCACTCTGGCCCCTCACAACGCGGCCTCCAGCTCCCCGTGCCCGTGGGAGGGCGAGCAGGGGGTCGGCGCTGGGCAGGGACAGACGGGCTGGGCCCCGACCAACGGCCACTGAGTTCCTCAGTTCCCGCGGCTGCGGAAGGCCTCGCGGAGGGAACGCTAATCACTCCCTTTGTTCAACAACCACTACTGTCAGTTCTGCGACCTGAGGGGTAGCGAACAGCCCCCCAAATGTGACTGTAGGCACTCAGGACATGCCACCCCCAAAACACTGCCCTGACGTGTTGCTCTGAGCTGCGGGCGCTTGAAACAGCCAGTGCAGGAGGTGGGGGGCCTTCTCTGACCCCCAGACCCCCACATCCGCCTCCACAGTCCTCCTGAGAGCTCCAGCCTTAGCGGGGGTGGGAAGGGGGGCCTTCTATCCCAGGGAGGAGGCAGAGGCACCCCCAAACGGCCAGTCACACTGTCCCCACACCTCCCGCTGCTCCCGAAGGCTCCCATGGTCCCCGAGCCGCTTCCTCCCCGGAGGCCGCCCCGCACCCCCTCTGCCTCCGCTGGGATGATAGCTAAGAACTCAGCCTGGGTGTCTCCCATGGGAACACCCTTTTCCTTCTGGATAATCTGCCGTTATCTCAGGCTCTGGGCCCGGGGACTCGAAGGGGAGAGGGACCACTGCTGGGCCTCCGTCAGCATGGAGGGCAGGCGCGGAGGGTGGTCAGTGTGGCCGCTTTAACCAGCTGCTGCCTCCGTACACGCCGCAGCGGGACATGGGGGGGGGGCGAGGGGGCAGGGGGTGTGGGGAGAGACCCCACAATCGTTTCTCACGCACCCTGTTCCTTCTCACCCCTCAACAGGCGGCGTTTCTGCAAATACAGGAGCAGGAAGTGTGCTTCGCCTCCATGTGAGCAGGACGCGGACACAGGAGGGATCCCTGGCACGGAAGCCCCGGCCCCGGTGGCCACAGACCCAGCCCTCACGGCCTCCCCACAGCCGCCCAGGGCGCAGGAAAAGCTGCGCGGCGACTCGGGCAGCGGGAGGCACGGTCCCAAGTGGTTCACCCCCTCTCTCTCCGAGCAGAAGGTAACCAGCACCCTGACTGGTTACAGACGATAGAGGTGTCCACGGGGCTGCTCAGCCTTCCCACAGGGAGAGCCGACGGCCGCCCTTATCCACTCCCGCCCCCTGGTGGCGGCGCGGGGGAAAGCAGCGCCGCCCCCTCACCGGCCCGGGACGCCCAGGGCGAGGCCTGGGGACTCGTCACGTCCACACTCAGCAAAGGCCGGAAGCCAGAGGCCCCAGAGGAAAGCCCCTGGCGGGGAGGCCACTAACACGGTGCCTCTGTCCACCCCTCACCCCTGCCCCCCACCCCCCAAGTGGCTGACAGCCTGCACATCCCCAGTGTGACCTTCCAGGAAAGGCCGCCGAGCCCTGCGCACCAGGGCGGGGGGCCCGTTACCGTGGGAACCAATGAGGCGGACCACTAGTGCAGAGGGGCCTGTTACTGAGCGTGGCGGGAGGGGCCTGCCCCAGCTCCCCCCCCCACACACACACGGTCAGGCGGGCAGTGTTCCCAGCGTGTTAACACGTCACCTCGCTGACCCTCAGCAACCTGAGGCAGGCGCCTGTTACCCTCAGACCACACTCGGGGGAAACTGAGGCTCAGAGGGGTCAGAGCCTGCGCAGCCGCAGTGAATGGCCGCCTGGCCGAGACCCTGCCCCTCACCGCCGGGACCGGAGCGGACAAGCGAGCACGGGAGACCCACGTTTACGGTGAGCTCGGAGCCGCTCTGCCCTCGGGTGGGACTGCTCATGTGAATGAAAAGCTCGCACCGATCTAGTGAGTTTCCGGGGGTGCCCAGCGGGAGGGCCTCGCCCGGGGACCCCGAGGGGCAGACCTCACCCCGTCTTCACACGGGGGTTCACCAACTAAGTCCCCGCCCCCAAGCTCTGGCCTGGCCTCGCTGAGCCCATCCGTCAGGAAAGAGGGGGGCGCCGGGGACGGAGGCTCCGCCGAGGCCGTGCCCGGGATCGGACCGTGTGAACGTCTGAGCTCCCCGCTCCCCCCGCCCCCACACACACACAGCAGCAGACACAACAGACACACCTTCAGCACGTGCTGTGTGCACAGCTGCTTCCTAATAAATCGCAACGACTCC
>PVJN01059928.1:0-11717 GCA_004026805.1 Lasiurus borealis
GCGTGGAAATGCTGGAGCTGCTGAGACAGCATCAGTCATAGATGCTGGTCCTTCCCTCTTGAGAACGTAATGCTTGAACTTCAGTATGCATCGATGTTTACCCGAGCGATTTGTTGCAATGCAGACCCCAGAGCCCACTTCACAGAGATGGATTTGCAGGGGCTGGAGTGAACATGAGAAGCCTGCATTTGCACAAATACCCCTGTGACCCTCATGCAGGTGGTGAATGAATTTGAGAATCACTGTCCAAAGTCACTCTCTCACTCGGATGACGTAGCTGCCTCAACTTTTGCCCTGTGAAATATCGGAGGCAGAAACACATATATCACAATTATTGAAGAAGAAGAAGAAAAAAAAAACCTAAACGTTTAAATTGAACAGGACTGAATGAGGAGAGGAAGAAAATGACTAGAACTGTTCATTCTTGAATTCCTGTCCTAGCATTTAAACAGATTCAAGTTACTTGGCAAAAAAATAAAAGACATATGACACTGGCTAACTCCCTCCACACTATGAATTCAATACTTAACTAAAATCTAACTTAAGTTAAATTTCATATTTTCACCATTGAACTTCTTACTAATACTTTTTCTAATTAACATGGCTTAGAGGGGATCACGAGAGGAAAGAGCAATTGTCAGTCAGGAGAGCTTTCTTCTAATCCCAAATCTACCACGAACTCCATGGATTACGAGTTGATAAACTTCTCTGAGCTTTCATGTACAAATACACAAAATGGGGATTTGCACTCTGTTAGAGGAAAATAAGTATTTAGATCAAGAGAGCAATGGAAGAACATTCTAAAAATGGAAGAAAAAATATCATTTTGTGACAGACTTTGTACAAATGTTTTCCCCCTGCCAGTCCTCCCCTTCCAGTCCCTCTATGTTTTGAAAAATGACACTTTTTTATGACTTTTCAACATCTCAGCATGGAGCAGCATCTGGTGGTGAGGTTCATACAGGAAGGAAGAAACCTCTGCGGTGTTTGCTATTCATACCTTTTGATGTCTCAACAAAAAAGCGAAGCATTCTTCCAAACCAGTCATAATAGTGGCAGAACCAAAAAGACAATGGATAAATTGAATGTAGAAATCAGAGCTAACCAAGAAGCACCAAAATAATCTTGGGTGAGGAGAGAATAAAGTCTACATCAATAAGAAGGGCAAATTCCTACTAAAATTTTTAAAGGACTAATAGAAAAAAAGTCAAAGAAAGAGACAGAGGAAGGGAAAGAGAACACAAGGTACATTCTTCCCAGAACTACCAGTTATAGTGACAGTTAAAACAAAAACAAGCAAGCAGCAACAGAAAAAGATGGGAGAGGGGGATGTGAGGAAAAAGGAAAACCAAAGATAAGAATGGATAGTAATGTTGTACTAATTTGCCCAAAACTTAGGTTGTGAGAACAGATCACGAGCCATGACAAAGTTAGTCCATATAGAATCTGAAAACCAAAACCACCAAAAGTTTTGAATTTACAATATAAGGCATAACCAAAACACATCAAGGAGGGTCAGTTTTGAAGCACACAGGCTTTGAAGTCAGACAGACTTGGGTTGGATTAAGTCATCTTTTGGCTGTGACCTTGGATAAATTACCTAAATTTTTCCAGGATTTGGTTTCTCCATGTATGAAACGGGGATAACCCTGTGTTGAGTGTCCGGGTGCCATGGCTGGTGAATGGACAATCATGTGATAACCTTTGTAGTAAAGTACATCTGAAATCATGGAAATCCAAACCTCTCTCAGTTCTCCCACTTCGAAGAGCCCGAGAAACAAATATGAACCCGTTGGCTGGAGATGATTAGTATCGATGATTTTAAAATACCAGCATTCTGAGAGGTGAAGCTTTTATCTGTCAGATCACAGCTGATTGGTACCTGTCCAGCACATAACCAAGGCTAGAATACAAAATATGTGAAACTAAGATCAAAAAGTCTCCCAACGGTAGGCTTAGCGGATGGGGACCACACAATGTGTCCCCCTGAGTCAGAGAAGCAGGGCCTGGATCTGCCCCAAAGCATCTGACCGCCCAATGTCTGTTCTTCATATCCAATCCCTTGCCTAATGCTGTGACTTCTCCCGTTACATCCATAATATCTGACCCTTTACTCCAGGCTCCATGGCACAATCCTGGTCACCACCCAGCTGGACCTCGGTACCGTTTCCCACGAGGCCCAGCTGCAAGCACCACAGCCTGGCTAGCTGGTACCATATCTCCTGGGGTGCCATGGAGATACCCATTAAGACCACATCTCATCCTCTCCCAGGCTACACCTGAGGACTCCATTCTTCTTGAAGGTTACTCCCTGTCCCTTCTGGTGCAATGTCACCTGTGGTGTGATAGGCCCAGGCCTGCCAAAAACGTCCTAGACCTCTCTGGCATAGGGTTCTCCCGGGGCAAGCTCACCCAGGAGCCAAACCCTGAGAAGGACCCCTGCTCTCAACCCAGCTATGCCCCTTATGCCACCAGCCTGCCAGCCGCTGCACAGAACACCACCATACTTCATCTTATTTCCTGGGTGAGTCAGTAGCAGAAAGAGAGCAAGGAGAAAAATGCAGTTACCTTAGAAACAGCCAAACTATTTATGCTTAGAAAATGCAGTTAAGAATTCCCTTAAAATTTCATTAATGGAGCAATGACATGTCTTACTTAATGAGTGATTACTAATAAAGATATTTTCCTCCAAATTCCAAGTTTCTATCAGCACTGTTTATGAGCACAGCCCTGGCGGCAAACTCGGAAATAAGGACAGGGAAGTCCCAGTGCATAAAGGAAATACAGTGGATTCTCTAAAGAATTTCCCAGTCATAAGGTTCTTTTTCTTAAAGTAATCACAAATACTCAGTGTTGAGCCAATCCACATTCAATGGGTCCCCCTTGCTGAAACATTTGAAACACTTCTTTCAAATCCAATTCTTGAATTCAGTACAGTCACACACCCACTTAACGATGGGGAAACGTCCTGAGAAATTCACTCACCTGCGGGCAAATTTCATTGTTGGGAACACCATGAGCCCTTTGACACAAACCTAGAAGATATAGCCTACGCTGTACTTGGATGTGCTGTACTTCCCGTAGGCTGGCAGTGAGGGGGTTTGTTTACACCAGCCCTGACAGATGGCTTTTCTTTTTGTAATGCAAGTGCCTGATTTTAGTCTTGAATGGCAAAGCATTCACTTCAAGGAAGACTATCTAGAATAAATACATTGCCAGCCACACTCTAGATAAAGAGGCAGGCGGCACCCCTGCACCCCACTGAGGCACCTTTGTTTTGAAGATCTTGGTTGACTTTGATAACTGACCATTTGGGCTACTAGGTTTTCCCGTGCTTTAAATTCCCACTCTTCTGTTTTAAATTCACCATTAAGAGCCCAGGAATCCCCAGCCATCTCCTACCCCCAGTCCCAATAAAACCAGAACTCCAGGCTCCTGCACTATGTATTTCTTTGCCCTTGACCTTGACATGTGCCCTCTGGAGTACCTTGTAAGCTCTAGGACCTGTAAGTAGTAAACTTTTTTTTTCTCTTCAGAACTTCCCAATGGCTATCACTAAAGGGCATCTTGCGATCATAATAAAAACGACTACTGTCAGTCCAGTGTTAACACTGGTTGAGAAAGGGGAGATGTTTGTGGAAACCACACAGGTGAGTGCCCCCCGAATTTTTAACCACAGCTTTACTACTGCTAGACACAGTAATCCGCTGCTCTACGACATGTCCAAGTCTGATGCCACTCAGCACTCAGCAACAGGAATTTTTCAGCTCCGCTATGTACAGACTTATGGGACCACTATTGTACATGGGGTCTGTCATTGATGAAAACACTGTGGTGTGATGCCTAACTGGACCAGGTGAGGCCAGAGTTTGAGGTTGGATCTAATCAATGAGGTGTCCTTTTGGTATCTGAGTTGTAAGCACTGAAACAAAAGGAATCACACCCGTGTTTTGTTTCCTTTCCAGAGCGCATACAAAACTGTTCCAGGCTCACTAATACAAAGAACAGCTTGGCTCACACAAAAAGCCCTTTGAAGATAATATTTCTAAACAAGCCCATCAGCAAGGGAAGGCTTTTTTGCTTTGTTTATTTTCAGAGGTAGGACAGAAAAAGTAAGCACAGCAAAAAGATTTGTATGCATTTTCTCTTTTTTTTTTTAAAGGAATATCATATTTCAGGAACTTTCCTTGGGAAACACAATAGCAGCCTCATTCATAACTATTCGCTCAACTGTGATTTACAAATTCCCTCTCCAGTTCTTGCCAAGATCCCTCTCCCATCCCCTGACCTTCATAATAGCTGCAGTTGGATTTCCTTCCTCAATTCAGAGTTTTCCCAAAGAGAACTCTCTACCTTAAAAGTGCGGTTGTCCTAAAAGTCTAAACAAAGGAAGTTCATAAAATAGATTAATTTCCATTATTCAAATATATGTTGCAGCGCTAACGTGAAATCTATTCAGCAGTACTAATTCCTTTAGAAAATTAACTCCCATAATTTAAACAGTGGAATTTCTGGCATCCGAGAGAAACTTTCAAAGCTCCTATGAGTAGCAGACTTGTCTACGCAACCTCATTTCAGCAAAATCAACACAGCAAAGAAACTATCCACTTAGCTTTCAGGGCCTACCCAAGAAGAAAACTTACAAGTCCACTTAGTGTTATTTAAAATGGTAGAGGAACAAAAAGCTTAGCTTAAAAAGCTCACAATCAAAAATATCACAGCATAAAATATAACCTAAGTACCATAATCATTTAGACCTGATTTGGTTTCTGACAGTAACAAAAAGGATTTCCACCCCCGCTCCCACCCCACCCCTAAAATACCCTTTCCTGGGTCAATTTCAAAAGGATATGTACACCCCATGTGAGAGGCAACTTCTAAGGTGGCCTCCAGGTGGCCCAGCCTTCTTGAATTCATGCCCTTTTATAACTGCTCCTTGAGCATAGGCTGGATTTAGTAATGAGAGTCTAATGCATAAAATTCACCAGACTCTGGCATGCCACTTCTGAGAACAGGTTACAGAAAGACTCTGGCCTCCATCTTACTTGCCCTTTCTTGGTCTCGTGGGCTCCCTCTGACAGAAGCCGCTGCCATGTTGCGAGCTGCCCTACAGAGAGACCCATATGTCAAGGAACTGAGGGAAGCCTCTGGCCAACAGCAGCGAGAAATGAAGTCCCCAGTCCAAACGCCCACAGGAACGGAATCCTGCCAGCTCCGTGAGTGAGCTGAGTGTCTGCCTTGCCTGAAGCTTGTGTGGGACTGAGAGCCAGAGCACCCAGGGCGAAGCCCAGATTCCTGACCCTCCAAAATCATGATATGTTTGTTGTTTTAAGCCCCTAAGTTTTAGAGTAATTTGTTACACAGGCAAGAATAACTAATACATATGCCAGACATGCTCTGCCTCCCAACGCAATTATGATTAGCTCTTCGTGACATCATCCAAACCCTTTAGCCTGTGGAGGAACACACCCCTTTCCCTTCCTCTCTGAAATCAATAAATACATTTAAGTAGATTTTCCATACGTTCCTGCCCCCACACAAGCATAGCATCTTCCATTATCAATATCCCCTACCAGGAACATTTGTTATAACTGATGAACCTCCATGAACACATCCCAATTTTCCAAAGCCCATAGTTTACACTATAGTTTATCTTGGTGTTATACATTATATGGGTTTGGACAAATAATATAATAATATTTATCTATTGTGGTATCATATAGAGTATTTTCACTGCCCTAATAAACCCCTAGATCCTATCTATTCAACTTCCTTCCCACAATCACTGATGTATTGTGTCCATTGCTTTGCCTCTTTCAAGAATGTCCTATAACTGGAATCATACAGTATATGGCCTTTTCAAGATAGGATTCTTTCACTTCATAATATGCACTTAAGATTCCTCTTTGTCTTTTTTAGTGATCAATAGTATTTCACTCTCTGGATATGCCATGGTTTATTTATCCATTCACCTACTGAAGGACATGTTGGTTGCTTTAAAGTTGTGGCTATTATGAAAAAAAGCTTCTATAAACATCCATGGTCAACTTTTTGTATGGACATAGCCTTCATTCTGTTGGGTAAAGAGAAATAGTACAATTGCTGGACCATATAGTCAGAGTATATTTAGCTTTGTAAGACACTGTGACACTGTCTTCAAAAGTGGATGTACCGCCGAAACCGGTTTGGCTCAGTGGATAGAGCGTCAGCCTACAGACTGAAAGGTCTCAGGTTCGATTCCCGTCAAGGGCACGTACCTTGGTTGCGGGCACATCCCCTGTAGGGGGCGTAAAGGAGGCAGCTGATTGGTGTCTCTCTCATCGATGTTTCTAACTTTCTATCCCTCTCCCTTCCTCTCTGTAAAAAATCAATGAAATATATTTAAAGTGTAGCCTATCATTTATATATATATAAAGTGGATATACCATTTTGCATTTCCACAAGCAATGAATGAAAGTTTTTGTAGCTCTGCATCCTTGCTAACAGGTGGTGTTATCAGTACTCTAGATTTTGGCTATTTTGATAGGTGTTTAGTAATATCTTATTTTTGCTTTATTTTGCATTTCCCTGCTGACACAGACCACAGAGCACTCTTTCCTCTGCTTATTTGCCATCTGTATGTCTTCTTTGATGAGGAGTTTGGTAAGATCTTTGGCCCATTTTTGAACTTAGTTATTTTCTTACTGATGAGTTTTAAGAATTCTTATATATTTTGCATAACAGTCCTTTCTCCCAGTATGTAACTTTTTTCATCCTCTTGACATTTGTCTTTTGTAGAAAAAAATTTTTTAATTTTAATGAAGAGTGACTTATTACTTCTTTCTCTCATGAATAATGCCATTGGTGCTATATCTTAAAAGCCACTGCCATAGTGAAGTTCTAGATTTTCTTTTTTGGTTATTTTTAAGGAGTTTCATAGTTTTGTATCTTATACATATGTCCGATCTACTGGAGTTAATTTTTGTGAAGGTATTAAGGTTAGTGTCTAGATTCATTTTTCACATATGGATATCCAGTTGTTCCTGCACTGTTTGTTGAAAAGATCATCTTTGTTCCATTGTATTGCTTTGCTCCTTTTAAAAAAAAATCAATTTGCCAAAACTGGTTTGGCTCAGTGAATAGAGCATTGGCCTGTGGACTAAAGGGACCCAGGTTAAAGGGCATGTACCTTGGTTGTGGGTACATCCCCAGTAGGAGGTGTGCAGGAGGCAGCTGATCGATGTTTCTCTCTCATCGATGTCTCTGGCTCTCTGTCCCTCTCCCTTTCTCTCTGTAAAAAATTAATAAAATATATTTTTAAAAAAATCAATTTACTAAATGTACCGGGCTCTATATCTGGTCTCTGTATTCTGTTCCACTGATCTATTTGTCTATTCTTCCAACAGTGCCATACTATTTTGTTTACTGAAGCTTTATGATAAGTTTGAAGTTGGATCTTCCAACTCTGTTCTCCTTCAATATTGTGTTGGCTATTCTGGTTCTTTTACTTCTCCATATACATTTTTAAAACAAGTTGTCAATATCTACAAAATAAATTGCTGAGATTTTTTTTAATCCTCACCCAAGGGTATTTTTCCCCTTTCATGCTGAGAATTGTTAGTCCATTCCCTTTCTAGGCCCATGGTTCTATTATATTCACCAACTTACTGTGTACATCAGATTTTTAACTCACTTGATTTTTAGATTCATTTGTTGATAGATATGGATTTGTTGTTCATAATTTTTATCTTTTTCTTCCTCCTCTTCTTAAAGAGTACCTTTCAGCATTTCATATAATACTGGTTGGTGGTGATCATCTCCTTTAGCTTTTTCTTATCTGTGAAGCTCTTTATCTGACCTTCAATTCTGAATGATAGCTTTGCTGGGTAGAGTAATCTTGGTTGTAGGTTCTTGCTATTCATCACTTTGAATATTTCTTGCCACTCCCATCTGGCCTGCATAGTTCCTATTGAGGAATCAGCTGACAATCTTATGGGTGCTCCCTTGTAGGTAACTGTTTTTTTCTTGCTGCTTTTAATATTCACTCTTTGTCTTTTGCTCTTGGCATTTTAATTATAATGTGTCTTGGTGTGGTCCTCTTTGGATTCCTTTTGTTTGGGGTTCTGTGCGCTTCCTAGACTTGTAAATCTATTTCTTTCACCAGGTAGGGGAAGTTTTCAGTCATTATTTTTTCATATAGGTTTTCAATATCTTGCTCTCTTCTTCTGGCACCCCATAATTCTGATGTTGGTTTGCTTGAAGTTGCACAAGAGGCTCCTTATACTATCTTCACATTTTTGGATTTTTTTTCTTTTTGCTTTTCCAGTTGAGTGTTTTTTTGCTTCTTCATATTTAAAATCTTTGACTTGATTCTTGCATTCCTTTAGTCTGCTGTTAGGTCTCGGTATAATATTTTTTATTTCAGTCAGTGTATGTTTAATTTCTAATTGGTCCTTTTTCATATCCTTGAGGTTCTCACTAAATTTACCCATCTTTTCTAGGAGATTCTTTTCCTTCATTTCTTTTGTTTGTGATCTCTTTCTTTGTCTCCACATTTTTGCTGCTTCCCTGAGTTGGTAGAGTAGCTTTGTGTGCTAGGTGTCCTATATGGCCCAGTGGCTCAGCCTCCCCAGTTAACTGAGGTGGACACTCTTGGTGCACCCCTTTGTGGACAGTGTGGACAGCCTTGTTGTAGTTAAGTCTTTATTGTTGTTGGTGTCCCTGGGGGAATTGACCTCCAGGCCAATTGGATGTGAGGATCAGCTATGTCTACACAGGGAGAAATTCTGTGTTGGAGACAGCCTATGAGACAAGACTTGCAAAATTGCAAAAGCCTCTGTGCTACGCTTAGATGGAGCAGAGTATCAGGGCTGAGCAGACAGCCTTGGGTTCCTGTTAGGCCTGCCCTATAAGGCCCCTGGGTCTCAGTGTCTGTTGGTAATCACTGCAGTCCTCACTGTGTGCACTCATGCATGCACCTCCAGAGCTCTGCCTTTCGTGGCTACCCTGGGTTTCCTTGCACTCCTCTATTTTCCCGACTGGATATAGAGTTCAAAACCACGCTTATAAGGTTTTTCAAGAATATGCTAGAAAAGATGGATAAATTTAGCAAGAGCCAAGAGGAGATGCAAAAAAGCCAACTAGAGATGCAAAAGAGCCAACTAGAGATGCAAAAGAGCCAACTAGAGATGCTAGAGATGATGCATAAATTTAGCGAGTCCCAAGAGGAGATGAAAAAGGACCAACTAGAGACACTGACTGAAATAAAAAAAAGAAACAAGAAAGAATTCCTGGCTAAACTTACATATTCTAATTGTACCATTTAGCACAAACTCAATATTCTAAGCCAACTATAGTCATATGAACACAGACATAAGCATGTACTATAATAAATTCAGTATGACAAAATCCTAAGGCATAAACATTGTCAGAATTCTGTATGCTTTCTGAAATTATAGCACACATATTAATACATCTATTAATAGCCACATAATTTTTACATACCCTATAACCAAAAAACAGTTTTCCTAAAAGTCACAAAATGTGTTCATATCTTCATAAAAGACTCATAAGTACGTATTTTTCAAAATCTCCCTATAGAATAAATTTGTAAAAACCAAAGAAAAACTATATATAATATTTTCTTTCAATGAAACTATTTCTAAGGAAGCTTTCTTCAAAAAACCTGGGCTAATTGTTATGTTGACTTTTCTAAAACAAAATTCAACTACATAATTTTAATAACACTAAAGAATATGACAAGCTTTCAAGCTATAATGGTACCATTCTGATACATTCAGGAGCAAACTATGCTCATGTTATAACTAGACACCTGACTGGCACTATAGTTTATAAACACTTACACCTTCTTGATTTTAGTTGATTTTTAGGGGGAAAAATCCATGAAGTAAGTAGGTCAGAAGGTGGTAACATTTTTATCATCCCATTACAGAAGAGACAAAACTGAAGTTCCACAGAATAGATGACTCACCCAACTCACAAGTGTTGAAGCTGGGACTGGGAAATTCAGTCCCCAATCACAAACCTTTTCTATGTGACACTGCTTCCCACTCACCAAAAACAAGAGATTGAAACTTAGACTGCAAAGTGTCTGTCAGGAGGAAGTCTCTACTAACTCTCCTAAACTTTTTCATTGAAAGCATGTTGATTTTTGAATGAATCACTCTCCTTATCTTTTTTAGCAACTTGACTAAAAAGCATGTTTTTAATCATCTTAGACTGATAATGAGTCTTCAGTGACCTACAACCTAACTGTAGATTTCAAAGACATGTTAAATAACCTTTCAAACTTAGTCTTTCGAGCTTAAGAGTTATAAGACACTGTTAAAATATGAAATAACTCTGGGAAGTGCTGTTTTAAACAATTCTGAAGCCAAATTAGCGCATGGGTTACTAAACGGTCTACACAACATTGACAAAAAAACCTCATTCTTCTAGCTCTGTAGATAGCTATTTATTAGTGATCATAGGTAATTAACACCAATGACTATTAACTAAATGTTTATTCTATTAACTAAATGTTTATTTTCTCTATAGATAAGAGAGTTGGAACATGCCATTTGTCTGTGGAACAATAATGTTGCTCCAATACAGACCAAACCATTAACCAGAATCCTAACTCATGGCTTATGAGCACTGCCGTACGCAAAGGACAAAGTTCTGATTCCTCTGGCACAGAATCCAAAGTGCAAATACCTTCTTTATCTGCACTTTCTCCTTGGGGAACTCAACATTTACTTATCATCTAAGAAGTCTAAGAGTCAATGTGAGCTTAGAGAACATTTCCTAAGTAGTCACACACCCATGAGTTAAAAAGGAGATTGCTGTCATAAACCTACCCTCTAGCTTATTGACCAATGGACTTTAGTCCAAAATGCTATTGTCCTACGGGGCATTTATAATCATTGGGGTAAAAGTGGGGGAAAGATCTGAGGAAGCTCTGTGGGAAAGGGAGTTGATTTAAGTCTTTGCTGCTCCCCCACATCCAAGCGAGATGAGAAATTTGAAATAATCAGCAACGTGCCCAAAGATTGCCTTGGAGGCTCTGCAGAAGGAAAAGGGACAGTTATATCCCGAATGCCTTGGCCTTGGCTGTGGTAGTACCTATTTCTCAATTCTGCTTGATCATTTACAAAAAATAGGTAGCTCTTCTCCCGTTACCCTCTGACCAACAAGAGTGCAGATGAGTTATTAAAAGAATAGTACCCCAAAGTTTACCTCCAAGAGAAGGTACACAAATAGCCCAAGTCTGGATCTCACCTTTTGGCTTCTTCTAGGTGGCATAAATATTCATAAGCGATGTTCTGCCGCCGCCTCTCATCCATCTCCTCTGCAGAGAGCCTTTCATCATCCACAATAGCTGGAAACAGAGGATAACATCACATTACTTTCAGGACGGCGTTCTCCAGCTAAACACCTGAAACAATCAACTAGACAACTCACATGCAGTTCAACATTGAACATTGAGACACAAGGGTACCGTAATGCCAAGCAGAGAAACAAATTTGCTCTGAATTTGACAATATTATATTATCTCTAAAACACACACAGAAAAGGAATACTAAAGTACAGGCTGACATTACTAAATAACAAAATGAGAATAGCTATCAGATTTCACAAACATGATGCCACAGGAGTTAGACAACCTCAAATCAATTAGACCAGTGGTCGGCAAACTGCGGCTCGCCAGCCACATGCGGCTCTTTGGACCCCTGAGT
>PVJN01059929.1:0-11717 GCA_004026805.1 Lasiurus borealis
GCGTGGAGGGTTGGAAGGTGAGGGAGAGAGCGCAGAGCTTAAAGCTGCAGTCCCACCTCCGTTCCCAGCTCTGCTGCTCACGGGTTTCCACATTGATGGATTGAGAAATGAAAATATTCTTGATAAATCAAGAGAGAGTCTGCATGCTGACATCACTGATGTCATAGTGAACACGTTCAAGCTTCCAGTGAAAGACTAACCAGCCCAACGTGTCCCCGCGCCGGGGCCGCGGCCGCGCCGTCACTCCGAGTGCAGGGCGGCGTGCTGGTGCAGGGCGTGGGCGCTGAGGAAGCCATTGGCCTCGCCGGCAGACAGGCTGCCGAAGTCCGCCACGGACACGGCCATTTTGGCGCTGGCGATGTGATGCGTGTGACTCTCGAAGTCCACCCCCAGGCTGTTCACAGAAACCTCGCTCATGAAGGGCTCCGGGACGGCGAGGCCCATTTTCAACCTCTTGGCTGGCCTCTCCGACTCCTCGCCGCACAGGTTCATGGGGTTTAGCTCCGAGGGGTAAAACCCCGTCTCAAATAAGTTAAAGCAGTCGCTCTCCCCGTTGCTGGGCAGGGGCAGCAGCTCCTCCGTCACCACGGGCACGGGCGTCACGGGGCCCCGGGGCAGGCTGCCCAGCGGGGGAAAGCCCTCCTCCAGGCAGCCCACCGCGCCGGGGGTCGTGGCACTGCCGGTCAAGGCTGAAAGGGAGAGGAAGGGGTCAGTGCTGTGAGGGCGAGGAGGACCCAGCCCGGGCGGGCGCGCCAGGCCTCACCGGTCAGGTCGCCGGCGGCGAAGGAGTGGAGGATGTTCAGCTGCGGGTCAGGAACGGGCTCGGGGCGGCTGGCGGTGAGCACAGGAGAGCTGACGGTCCCGCCCAGAGCCTCCGTCTCGTCCACCAGGCGGTCCATGTAGTCCCTGCAAAACAGCCGTGAGCAGCACATCCGGGAGGGGCCGCCCAGCCCGGCCCAGCCCAGCCCACCGCACCGCACTCACGTCACCCCGGGGTGGTGGTTGTAGCGCTTCTTCCCGAACCGCGTCTGCTGCGCGAAGTAGTCGTAGCGCTCCGACTTCTTCCACATGTAGTAGAAGGCCACGCACTCGGCCACCGTCCTGGTCTTCACCTGCAGCGCGGGTTTTAAACAGACCGTCCTTCTTACCGCCCCTCACACCACCTTCACCACGGCAACCTCAACCCCCGGCGTTTCCCGCCTCCCGATCCGGACAGCCTGAAGGTTTCACTGGTGAAACGCCTTTACACGGACACTACTTGGTAATGAGGCCACCTTCCAAAGCCCAAGGTTTGCTTTTTACCTAAACCAAAAAGTACTAGTCTCACCTAATAATAGAGAAACATGTAAACTGACTGACTGTACCTCCACTGCGCCCACAGCCTGAGTATGCAAATTAACCCATCAAAGATGGAAGTTAATTTGCATACATACCTGGGTCCCAGGAACCTCCTGGGCACCCAGGTCACTCCCCGCCGGCCATGGGGGGCGAGGGGGGCAGGGAGCCTCTTCCCACGCCTAAAGCCTGGGGCAGAGGCGTTAGGCTTGGGCAGGGGCCGAGCCTGGGATCGGAGGGAAGGGGAAAAATCACTGGAAACGTGTCCTCAGGTGAGGATAAAAAGAAAAATAAAGAAATGTCACATGCTATGACAGACACATGTGGACAATGCTAAGAGAGTTGTCATTTTTCACGGTGAAGGGATTGGAGTCGCGTGGATGAAAACACCGTGGTGGCTGCGGCGGCGGGTGAAGGGGCTGGCGCCTTCCCCTCATCAGCCCGGTCGCCTCCCGCAGAGGGAGACCAGACTGCAGCTCAGATCTGCTCCCAACGGGGAGAGGGCCTAGGCCGTCAGCAGGACATCCCCTGAGGCTCCCAGCATGTGGGAGGGGCAGGCTGGACTGAGGGACCCCCTCCTGGGGCACGAACTCCGTTTATAATGAATGTGCATGTACGAGTCATCTCCACTTCGGTCCCACCCCACACCCGCCTCGTCGCTTCTCGGTGCTGATCGCTCTCCGGCTCTTGCTGCAGCCACGAGTGGGCGCCGGGGAAATCTATGAATTCCCGAGGTTACATGCAGGTCCCTTTTCCGGGAAGGACTGCAGCCTCGTCACACAACCAGAGGGTTCCATGACCCTAGAGACTTGGGGTCCCTTGGAGAAGGCCCAGCTCCCCTGCATCTGGAGTTTGGGGACTTTGTCTGAAAGCGGGGCTCCCTCCACCGCGTTGGGCCCAGGCTCCCCGTCGGAAGAGGCGCCCTGTCCAGAGCAGGGGAGCTCAGACACAACACCACTGCGACCGGGGCCCGAGGACAAGTGTCAGGAACTCGCCTCTGGTGAGAGAGCCTGACATGGTTTAAGGTGATGATACATGGACAAGCTTTCTAAACCAAAGACAAAGTCTGCCTTTCAATAACATCACTAACTTTAAGTCTGTAGAAAATATAGGTTCCTCAGAAAAACCAAGATGGAGGCACAGGTGAACACCTAAACTGCTGCCTCGCACAACCATTTCAAAACCACAGCTAAAGGCCAGAATAGACATCATCCAGAACCACAGGAAAGCTGGCCGAGTGGAAATTCTACAGCTAGAGGGAAAGAGAGAGGCTCACAGAGACTCAGAGGAGCTGCAAAAAGCTGAGGTACAGAGACACAAGCCTGGAGAGGACGGGCGGCTGAGTGCCTGACTGGCTTCCTCTAGCGCAGCAGTTCTCAACCTTCCTAAGGCCGCAACCCTTTAAGACAGCTCCTCATGTGGTGGTGACCCCCACCCATAAATTATTTTTGTCGCTACTTCATAACTGTAATTTGCTAGTTATGAATCTTAATGTAAATATCTGTTTTCTGATGGTCTTAGGAGACCCTGCTAGCTGTTCGCGACCCACAGGTTGAGAACTGCTGCTCCAGTGGGAGGGAGACAGAAACTCCCAACTGAACTGAAATCCAGTTCCAACTGCAGCACTGAACCCGTTTTGGGAGAGACCCTGGGGACCCAGACTCATACGGGTCCCCGGAGCACACGGAAACTCAGGGAAGCCACAAAAGACAGAGGTTTGGAGGCACGTGTGTGTGAGTGCGTGCAGAGAGGGCTGCAGCAATTACCAAGGGACACTGAGACCCAGGGCCCTCATAGGGCAGGGCTGACAGGAAGCCAAGGCTGTCTGCTCAGCTCTGAGATTCTGCCCCATCCAAGCCAAGCACAGAGGCTTTTGCAATTTTGCAAGTCTTGTTTCATAAGGCTGACTCCAGCACAGAAGTTCTCCCGACATAGACACAGCTGATCCTCACAGCCAATTGGCTTGGAGGTCAATTCCCCCCAGTGATAACAACAACAATCAAGACTTAACTACAACAAGGCTGTACACACAGCCCACAAAGGGGTGCACCAAGAGTGTCCACCTCAGGCAACTGGGGAGGCGGAGCTACTGGGCCATATAGGACACCTAGCACACAAAGCCACTCTATCAACTCAGGAAAGCAGCAAAAATGCGGAGACAAAGGAATAGTTCATAGTCCTATGTTCCCTTCAGGGTGAAGAGAGACCATCATAAACAAGGCAAACACTAATGAGATGAAGCTATTCCGCACCAGGAGAATGAATACACACACACACACACACACACACACACACACCCTTCTGAAAAAATACCTTGTTCGTCACCAAGACCATCGTTCACCTGAGGTCACTCCTGGTGCTGGACTAAGGAAGGAGGACACTGTCGCCCGCACAGGCACGCAGAGCCATCTCCTGCTCCACGCATCCTGTGCTCCACCTCACCTTCCTCCTCACTAATCCTGGAACCACCACCTTCTGCCTCTCCAGCGTGCCTGCCCTTCCCGGGATCAGCCGTTGAAATCCCGTCTGCAGCCTTTCCAGCCGCACGCTCTGACTGAGGGGTATGCCTCGGCGGCGAGATGGCTGATCTCTTTTTGGAGCTGGAAACATTCCTTCTATGGATGTACCAGCCGACCCACTCGCCTCAAAGGACATCTTCATCTCGTGCTGGCAATTATGAATAAAGCTGCTGCGAACAGCTGTGTAAAAGCTTTCGTGGGGACACACATTCTCAGCTGCTCTAGGTAAGGGCCAGTGAGTGCGGCAGAGGGTCACAGGACACGGTATTCAGTGTGTACAGACGGCCGGCCTGCCTCCCACCGTGGCACCGTTTTGCACTCTCACCGGCAGTGAGTGCGTTTCTGCTCCACGTGCTGCCGGCACGGGTGTCATTAGGGCTTTTAGCTGCTCATAGGGACCAGTTTCTTCAGCACCTGCACTTGTTGCTAAAGAGAAACAGTCTGAGGCTCGAACCTCTGACAGTTTAGAGATGCATGAGAGATAAGAAGACGGTAGGAGAGTAAGACTTCCTGAACTTCAGCAAATCCCTCGGAGTGGAGGACGCTGACTGGCAGCAGAGGTGAGGGTGTCCGTCGGCCGCCCGGGCGCAGGGCGCGGGGGGAGCAGAGCCCCCGCTCAGAGCAGAGGCGCGTGAGCAGCCGCGCCTGTTCTCCCAGGTGACAGCGGCCACGGTATCGCAGTGACCAGCACCCTCTCCGCAGCCCGTGCCCAACTCACCTTGTTCTTCTGAATCAGGTGGAAGTCTTTCCCAAACAGCATGAGCGCGTGTTCAAAGCTCCGGCATTCCTCTTCTGTCCACGCGGCCATTCCCTCTAAGGAATGTAAAATGAAACTCACTGGACTCAAACACTTTTATATTATCACCGACTTTCAGTGTGTTTTCCATACAAAGGCCATACACACACACACACACACACACAGGTTCTATGTGTTGGGGATTTCAGTGAGAATTACCAATAAGTAGGCTTCTGGCAGGAATACCAGAATATAAACACTGGTTATTTTTTCTGCATGGCAGGGTAAGAATTGAATGTTTTTCTATAAATTATGCTCACTGTTGGTCTGGTTTTTTAAAGCAATGAACATATACTTTCTTTAATTAGAAAAAATGTTTTACTTTATGAGGGGAAAAGGCCTTATTTTGCTCTTACATTAAAACCAGCACGTATTTACTTAAAGCCGGTCTTCAGAGCTACCCTCCATGCTCTCAGTCAAAGCCTAAACCTGCGCAGTTCCTGGCAGACGCCAGCTCAGGTGAGCTCCGTCTCCTGGACATGGAGGCAGGACACTGGCTTGTAGCGTGAAATGGGGACAAGGTCCCCAACGCCTAAGTGTCCACAGGACGGATGAGCAGTGCTTTGAACTAAGGAGGAAACTTTAAAAACTTCTTTTCAAAGCAGCAGCTTTTACAAGGAAACGTTCCAATAGACTCTCTGAATCTACAAGCTTCAATGCACTGTTTCCGGCTGTGATATTTCTCCAAGCCCTGTCTCTATCATCAGAAGTGCTAGTTCCCCTACTTGGTGAAAGCTATGGGGCACGCCACCTGTTCACGCGATGACCAAGCCCTGACATCAAAGTTAGGCATCTCATTAAGCAGAACGAAATCTAAGCACTGTGGAAACACCGTGCGGGGACTGAGCTGTCATCTCCGGCGAGTCTGAGCACAGAGGCCAGAGAGGAGACCACCATCTGCTCGGAGGCCGCAAAGACCCGGAGGAGCCGTGCGCTCTCACCCGCGGCCGCCCTGCCCCTCCACGTGCTCTCACCCTGAGATGCCTTCCCGCTGCAGCAATACCGCTCCACGGCCTCCTGGACGTTATGGTCACACCTGAGCAGCTCATACAGCGCCTGGGGAGAGGGAAACCAGGCCATCAAACAACAAAACCCCACCGAGCGGCATCAGAGCACGTGGGCAACACCCCGGAGCGGTTCCAAGTCCTGGGGGCGTTGGGGTAGGTTTGCCCAGGCGCAGCCCCAGGCGCGCCGGCCCCTGCAGGTCCAGCACCGCCCGGAAGCATCCACAGCATCCTTCTCCACTCTCACTGCCGGCCTCGCCGGGGAGCCCTGTCTACGCCGCTTTCGTCCTGTCACCCTCCTCTGCCTGCGGGTGCTGCAGTGACAGAGCAGCAGCGGCAGGCCTGGGTGAGGGGTATGGGCACTCAGCCAACGGGTTGACAAGGGTCTCCATCCGCCATGAAGTGTCGTTTGTTAAAATTAGAATTTCTTCCTATTAAATCTGTTGGACATTATGAATATACTAAATAGAAGCAAACAGAAATTACACGTTCAATAATACTCCACCCTCCATCTGAGCAACAGGAAAGCCCAAGTAATGGAGAATCACAGGTCGGACTCCTGGAGTGTAAGGACTAATGGGTTAAAGGCACTAATTCTTTCAAACCGATGTGTAGTGTTAATGGGATATCAGCACAAACCCAGCGAGAGTTCCGCTGACAGCTGACAAAACTCCTCTGCAGTTCAGCTACTGTGACTTCCCTGTTACCTGGGAAGAAGTCTAAGTCCCCCCACCCCTGGTGCCCATTAGTCAGGACCCCGCAGGCTGGTGGGAAAAGGTGCATGAGGGGCAAAACAGAGGTTTTCAGAGGGTCCTTAAGGGGCAATACCCCCACCCACCCCACACAGCCAGGAGAGTGAAGCTCAGAAATAAACTCAAAGTCCCAGAATGTCTAAGGATCTTACAACTTCGGGACGGAACCCGGGCATCGGGAACCGGGTAGTCAAGAACTCTCAATGACAAGCAAAAACAGATTCCGTGACGACGAACATAAACCAGTCCCTGGAGTAAGACATGTACGTTATGTACAGAAAAGACCAGGAAAGAAGTGAGGAGAGGGAGGTCCACTAGGTTGGGATTTGTTTAACCAGTCATTCCCCGTTTGTTAAAACCCAGCAGAGAGAGAGCCACACTGAGTGGCTAAGCGGACACAGGGAAGAGGCGTCGCCAGCCTGGGAGGAACCCTGGCCTGACTGTACGCCAGACGCGGCCGCTGCCGCCGAGGCGGGTGCCCACCTGCTCGTTGTCCCGGGTGAGTGCGCCCGCAGAAACCCTGTCCACCGCCTTCTCATTCCCGGTCCTGATGGCGGCCTCCACGAGGTACTCCTTCACTTTGCTCTCCGCCACCACGCCCGGGCGCCAAAGGAGCTGGTCTCCGTCTTCAGACCCTGCGAAAGGGACCCGTTAGCCGGGGAACAGTGCCACCCGAGCCCAGGGCCTTGGCTGCCCCTCCCTCGGCGCTGCGCCGCCTGGCCGCTCCCAGGCCCACCAGCAGCGGGCGGGCTGCCTCGCTGAGCCAGGCTCGAGCCTATTCACTGTACGAAGAGCCAGCGTTCCGGCGCTAAAGGAAGGAGCTGGGTTCATTCCCTCAGAAGACAGGCGTCACGCGTCTCTCCTGTGCCAGGAGGCCACTCCACGCTGCACTCGGGACGACAGGTGCAGCACGCACGGGCTCCCGGGCGGGGGTGGAGGGTGGAGGCGGGGACTGAAGCCGACCCGCACTCTGCAAGCGGCTTAGGGGAGGCCGCCCGTCCTGCCTCCTCTCCGGGGGCGGCCTGACCGCAGGAGGAGGGGGAACTCGGGAAGCTGTGCGGTGTGGTCTGCTGCAAGGACTCCACAGGACGGAGCCACGCGTGGGAGGAAGGCCAGTCTGGCCAAGCCCGCCTGGTCTCCAAGGTCAGTGAGGAAGGCACAGCTCTTACTTCCCACCACCCCCTCCTCCATTCCCAGCACCACCTATGGCGGGCGTCCGCCGGCAGGCGGGGAAAGTCATCGCCTGCAAGTGGGCGCCCAACACAGCGCAGACCCTCCCCCCACTCCTGCCTCTCCTCTCGGGCGGGCAGGGAACGTGAGGCCTCGCCGAGAGGACCGGCTCCTCAGCCTCAGGGCCTGGGGGCCAGACGTGGGGCCGGATGCCTGCAGAGCCGGATGCGAGCCGGCGGCTGCCCGGGCGGCGCCCCACATCTCCAGTCCGAGCACACGGGCCGAGGAGCCGACCAGGGAAGGGCGCAGTGCAGGCGGGCGCTGATCTGACGCAGCCCCGTGTCCCCGGTTCAAGTCCACCTTTGATTGCCAAGACTGTTTCCAATCAGACATTACATAAGCGCACGAAGGCTAACCTGGCTTACAAATACTGTAGAAATCAAAAGCCTTCCTTCCTTACCTTCCTCGTTACCATCATACTCTCCGAGGTAAGGGGGGATCTCGGCCTGATACTGTAAACCAATCATGATTTCCTGCAGGAAAAGTCAGAAGCAATAACAACATATTATAAAAATAAATATGGGGGAAACTTTCCAACTCATTACTGGATTACTGCAGATCAAAAATCCTTATCATGTAATAACAAAATCACAATTTTTTTTCAATTTTTTTTTTTTTTGAGAGGGAGAAACATGGATATGTGAGGAAAACATGGACTGGGTTTCCTACTGCACACACCCACACTGAGAACTGTACCAGCAACCTGGGTGTGTGCCCTGACCAGGAATCGAACCCTCAACCTTTTGGTGTTTAGGAGGACGCTCACTCAACCAACTGAATCACACTGGCCAGGGCCAAAACCTCTTTAATTATTTTTAAAATGTTTTAAGCCCTGGCCAGCTGGCTCAGTGGATAGAGCGCTGGGCTGCAGACTGAGGGTACTGCTCTCCATCCTCATCAGGGCCCAGGCCTGGGTTGCAGGCTGGATCCCCAGTAGAGGGATGCAGGAGGCAGCGGATCCACGCTTCTCTCATCACTGATGTTTCTATCTCCCTCTCTCTCTTCCTTCCTCTCTGAAATCAATAAAAATGTGTTTTTTAAGAAGTTTTAAAACGCTACTTCAATACATTGGTCCAAATAGCCCACTAAGTTATGGCAGCTCAACTTACCTTCCTCAAATCTTCCGGGGAGTTACCACTGTCCGTTTCCACATCTTCAGCCTCTGACTCTTTATCTCCGTCGCAAGCAGTGTTTGCTGGAAGAGGAAAGCTGAACGTTGAAAAGCGGTTTTGTCGGCTGTTTCTGTAGCATGTGGACGGGGCCTGGCCCATGGGACGTACTGCAATCTGCTGACTAACTGGGATCGGCCAGGCTACCCTCACCCTGACCCCCCCGTCCCGGCACAGCCACGCCGGCCCTGAGCTGCCCGCAGGGACAGCGCCCTCCGGCTGCCGTGTGCGGTCAGCGCAGGGAGGCACAGGGCCGGCCACACGGCCACCTGGGAAAGCCAGGCCCAGTTTCACTCCCACAACCCACGCCCCGGGAGCTGCACAGCGCGCAGGTGCGTCTCAGCCTGTCAGCGGGCGGCTTGGCTGTGCCTAGAAACTGTTTCTGTTCACAAACCTCTAAATATCACTGATCAATAGTAAGGGATAACACAAGAAGTAAAAGGAAAGGAGTAAATCAATCACTAAAAAAAAGAAACGCTAGGCCAGCCGGTGTGGCTCAGCTGCTGAGCATCAACCTATGAACCAGGTCGTGGTTGCGGGTTCAATCCCCAGTAGGGGATGTGTGGGAGATGGCCAATCCATGATTCTCTCTCCCTTCATTAATGCTTCTCTCTCTCCCCGCCTCTTTTCCTCTCAGAAATCAATAAAAATACAGTTTTTAAACTGCTTTTTGAGCAACTGATATGTTTTCAAAACCAGGGGAGTGAGGACTATTTTATTTCTTATGTAAATTTTTTATTGTTGAAAGAGAGGAAGGGCTTTTTAACTGAAGTCCAAAACATGCTTCTAGGGTTCATGGTGGGACCCGGGTTATCGAGGAACAATGGGAAGGAAAGCAGCCTTGCAAAATAGGCAAATGTTTTGATTTTTAATGAAATATTAGCTGATCTCTATCCCAATAAAAAAGGCTATATTCTCACTCGGGTTATAATAGCACGTTATGTCAACTAAGCAGCACACGTGGGACACTCTGACCGACTGCGGAGACGATCAGTGTGCGGAGCCAGAGCAGCGGCTGCCCGGCGGGGCGGGGCGGGGCGGGCCTTACAGCGCAGGGGCCTGGGGAAGAAGCCGGAAGCCGCGTGCGGCGTCACGCTCGGCATCAGGTCGTCGGCGGAAGACTGCGTCTCCTCGTCGTCCCCGGACAGCAGGTCCTTGGCTATTTCCTCCTGGGAGAACGGGAGGCGGAGCTACGTCAGAGACAGCCCGCCTCCCAGGTCCTAAACATGTCTTCCGATGGCACTATCCATACACATGATTGTGGTATTATCACGTAATTAAGAATGAGTTGAAGCTCCGCTTAGTTCTGAGAATCTGAATCTATGTCAGGTAAATATTCGGTAACAGGTAAGATTTAACTACACATTTACACACTGCCTTAGCGGAGGCTGCAGGCTAGTTTTCAGTCACTTTAAGACAAAAACAATCTCTCTTCTAAGTGGTTAACCATTAAAATCACTTCCTGCCAAAATAAGTAGATAAGTAGATAGTAGCCTTCCCTCCGTATCTGAGGTTTCGCATCTACAAGTCAACCCCCCACTGCAGGTAAAAACATCTAGGAGTTAAAAAATAAAAGGAAATGGGAAAAACGTCCGGGTTGCGCCCAGGCACACGCTGCCCGCAAAGGCTGTCGGCACAGAAGGGACTTTTCACGTCGTTTTCCCCGAAAGCCAGCCCAGCGCGGGCAGCTCCCACCGCGCGGGCTCTGGCGAGCGAGGGAGCATCCTGGGCCCGATCCAAACCCCTCCCGCCCCCAGACACGGAGGGGCGACGTCAGAACCAGCCGAGCCTCCTCGGCCTCCCGCAGCCTGGGGCCCACTCTGCCAGGACGGGAGGCAGCAGGCAGGGGCGGGCACCGGTGCGTGACGCGGACACTCCGCGCTGAGGGACGCTGGTCACCGCGGCCTGTGGCGCATTAACATCACATTGGACGGAAACGTGGGGACGTGACTCACAGGAAGAGGTTCCAAGATGTGGATTCCTCTCCCTGCCTGAGCTCGGAAAGGCGAGGGACGCTTCCCCGGGATCTGTTAGCAGAGACAGTGGCTGTGAATCCTCCTCAGCGGACAGCCTCCCCCAGCCTGCAGACGCGCCCGAGCCCGGGCCGCTCAGCCGCTGTCCCTCGCAGAGCCCAATGCGCAGGCTTCTCGCCAACCCTCCCGCCTGGGCCAGCTCGTCTGAAGGCTTCTGGGGATTTACTGATCAAGCATTCAGTGTTGGCAGGAGCAGGATGCACAGAGGTTAGGACAGAATCTAAGTTCAGGCACAATGTGTGGACAGGAGAGACGGGAAACACGGACGAATACCGAAACATGCATCTGTGAAGCCACTACTTTAAGTCGCGCGGTCAAGGCCAAACCGAGCTTAACCCGTCACCGGCGAGAAGAGCAGCGGCCGAGAGGTCCCCCTTGAGAAGTGGGGGCGCCGCTGCGTCCGGGAACCGGGAACGAGCCAGTGGCAATGGCGGCCTGCCTCCCGGGGGCGGCACTTACCTTGTCCAGCGTCATGTCCGGCAGCTCGTCGGCCAGGTCACTGGGGGAGCTGTGGGCGCTGGGCTCCACCACGGCGGGCAGCACGGGCTCGTAGCCGTAGAAGGCCAGCAGGTCCTCCAGGGGCATGCTTCCTTCCTGTGCGGGGCAGAGGGGACTCAGCGCACGCCCGCGGCAGCGGCCACAGGTCCCTGGAGCCCCAGTCGGGAACAGCGGGCCACGGCCAGCGGGAGCGGTCCTCCTTGTGCTGCTGCCAGCGGCTGTCGCTGTGCTGCGCTCCGCTCCACCTTCCAGCTCCACGCCACGTTTTAAGGAATTCCTGTCTCTGCTTTAATAGAGACTTTTTCCTCTAGCTTTCATACCTGCATGACGATCTGCCTTCAAAACATTCCCAATCAACCAATCTATCAATCACTTCATGTA
>PVJN01059930.1:0-11717 GCA_004026805.1 Lasiurus borealis
AAGGGCATTTAGGCTGTTTCCAAACCTTAGCTATTGCAAATGGTGCTGCTATGAACATAGGGGGTCATATATGCTTTCTGATGGGTGTTTCTGGTTTCTTGGGATAGAGTCCTAGGAGTGGGATGGATCGCTAGGTTAAATGGGAGCTCCATTTTTAGTTTTTTGAGGAAATTCCATACTGTTCTCCACAGTGACTGCACCAGACTGCATTCCCAGTCAAGAGCATGCACCTGGGTTGCAGGTTCGATCCCTGACTCCAGTTGGGGTACATGCAGGAGGCGACCCATTGATGTCTCCCTCACATTGCTGTTTCTCTCTCTCTGTCTCCTCCCCCTCCCTTTCACTCTCTCTAAAATAAAATCAAAGGAAAAACTATCCTCCAGTGAGGATTAAAAACATAAATAAATAAAACAACACTTTTAATGAAATTGAGATGGTTGAAAGCTGGTTTTTCGAGGCTGATTCTCTGGAGATCCACACCCAGGCTTCTCCGGAGCGCTGGAGCTGTGTCCCGCAGGAGGGGCGTGGGAGTGGGGTCTGATGGGTGTCGCGGGCTGTGTCTGCCATGGAGACATGGGGAGGCGGAGGGGATCTGATATTTGTCTTTTTGTTTTTAGGAAAAAGAAGAATTTATTCACTCAAGACTGAAAGCGAAGGGCCTGGGCCTGAGAACGGAATCAGGTGAGTTGGTTCTGTTTGTGGCTTCAGTAGTGGCGTGAGGAGAGGGTTCAAAAGGAGAGAGAGTTCAGGGGGCGAGTGGGCGTACTAGGGGCGGGGCAGGCACCCCAGGACTCAGTGGACAGCGAGCGCCTGCCTCCCTGGTCCCTCCCCGCTCCGCCAGGTCGCCCTCTGCTCGCTCTGCTGATCCCGGTCATTGCCAGCGCACAGCCTCCTCCACCCTCTGCATGGCCGCCTCCGCCTGCCCCTCAGGCACCAGCTCCTGGTCTGGGGCGTGGCCCCAGGCTCCTGGGCGGGGGATCGGGGCGGCCCCTCCAAGTGCCCCGCCTTGGCCTCCACGCCTGGCTGGGCTACCTCAGGGCCCCTGCTTGTCTCCGCCTGCGGCAGCGACGGCCTCGTGGGTTGTGGCCGGGCCTGTGAGAGGGGGGTGGGCAGCTCTTCTGAAAGGGCTGCAGGTGAGGAGCGAGTCCTGGGCCCGGGGTCTGCCGTCCTCCGCGGCTGTGCTGTGTGCGGAGGCCCGTGTGTCCAGCAGGCACTGCTGACGTCCCGGCTGCAGTCTGCAACCCCCGCCTGCAGCCTGAAACCCATCCCGGCAGCACAGCCAGGCTGTCCCACCCACAAGCAGCCCGACAGTGCGCCCAGCCAGCAGCTAGGCACCCCCCTCCCTGCCCACCTCCCCTCCCTGCCCGTCTCCCATGCCCGGTGCTCCCTGGCAGCAAAAGGGACCCAGGACACCTGGTCCTTCCGTGTGAGGTCCGCTGGCCCCACCCCGCACCTCCTCTGCTTTCTCGGCCTGTGTACAGCTCCCAGTGCCAGGAAGCGGCCAGCCCGGGCTGGCCCTGGGGTCAGGCCAGGGGGGCGGGGCCCTGGACAGCAGAGGTCCAGGGGTGGGGTCGTGTTGAATGAGCGTGGCTGCTGCCATGGAGACAGGGTGGGGCGCAGTGCAAGGATGGCGCCTGACAAACCGCCTACGTCCAGGAGACGAGGTCAGCGTGGACAGCAGGGTGGACGCCAGTTCCGGTAAATGTGGGGTCAGATAGTGGTCCTCCCACCTGTGTTTTTTTAGTTTATCGATGGATTGGAGAGAGAGAAACATCAGTTAGTCATTCCACTTAGGACGCACTCAGTGGTCACTTCTTTTGTGCGCCCTGGCCAGGATTGAACCCCAGCCGTGGCGTACCGGCGGTGCTCTAACCCATGAGCTCCCTGGCCAGAGCTCTTAGCTTTTTGTAAGAGGATTTTTATGAGTTAATTTGAGCCAAACTGAAACATTGCCGGGAAGTAAGACCTCCGATGCTCTTCTGCCTCTCACATTTACTGCCCCGTCTTTCAGTCTTCTGATGCTGTTGTAAGGGGATTGTTTCTAGCTTCACTTTCAGATTGTTTATTGCTGGTCAGAGAAGTCAGTTGACATTTGGATTTTGATCTTGTGTCCTGCAACCTTGCTGGACTGGTTTTGTAGGTCAGTAGTAGTGTGTGGGTTCCTTTCCCTGAAGTATTGGTGTGTAAGTTGACATTTATTTCCAGGTCAAAAGGCAACGCTGAATGCAGAGGAAATGGCCGACTTTTATAAGGAATTTCTAAGGAAAAATTTTCAGAAGCACATGTATTATAACAGGTAGGTGTTTCCTTTTCTCTTATTGCTCACCTGAGGACATTTTTCTATTGGTTTTTAGAGAGACTGCAAGGGAGGGAGAGAAGCAGAAAGAGAGAAACATCCATGTGAGAGAGAGAAAGACATCGGCTGGTTGCCTCCCTCATGTGCCCCGACTGGAACCAGAGATTGAGCCTGCAACCAAGGTACATGCCCTTGACCACAATCTAACCCATGATCCTTCAGTCTGTGGACTGGTGCTCTATCCACTGAGCCACACCAGCTAGAGCTGTTAGGTCCTATCGATAGGTTATTCATTCTGTCGGATTCGGTGACGGTATTGTGGTGATTAACGGCACATAATGGTGTGTATTTCCAGGCGAAATGACAGGATGTGATGCTTGAGATCGGCTTTATTATTTATTTATTTATTTATTTATTTAAATATATATATATACTAGAAGCCTGAGGGGGTCTAAGCCGGCAGGCAAACATCCCCTGAGGGGTTCTTAGCGCTGCTGCAGAGAAGGAGGAAGAGGAGGAGGAGGAGGGAGAGACTCCTGCCACCGCTGCTGCACTCACCATCCGTGAGCCCGGCTTCCGGCTCAGCGGGCTCCCCTGTGGGCATGCACTGACCACCAGGGGCAGCTCCTGTGTTGAGCGACTGCTCCCTTGTAGTTCGTGGGTGTCATAGTTAGCCGTCATTCCGCTGCTCAGTCGATTTGTATATTGGCCTTTTATTATGTAGGATTTTTTATTTCAGAGCGGAAGGGAGAGGGAGGGAGAGAGAGAGAAACATCAATGATGAGAGAGAACTGTAGATCTGCTGCCTCCTGCATGCCCTCTACTGGGGATGGAGCGTGCAACCCAGGCATTTGCTCTGACTAGGAATTGAACCAATGACCTCTTGGTTCCTGGGTTGGGCAGAGATTTGCTTTAAAATGTAACAGTGGCCGAGACCGGTTTGGCTCACTGGATAGAGCGTCAGCTTGCAGACTGAAGGGTCCCAGCTTCGATTCCGGTTGGGGGCATGTACCTTGCTTGCGGGCACATCTCCACTGTGGGGCATGCAGGAGGCGGCTGATCGATGTCTCGCTCTCATCGATGTTTCTGACTTTCTATCTCTCTCCCTTCCTCTCTGTAAAAAAACAATAAAATATATTAAAAAAAAAAATGTAACAGTGGCCGAAACCGGTGTGGCTCAGTGGATAGAGCGTCGGCTTGCAGGCTGAAAGGTCCTGGGTTCGATTCCGGTCGGGAGCATGTACCTTGGTTGCAGGCACATCCCCAGTGGGTGGCGTGCAGGAGGCAGCTGATTGATGTCTCTCTCTCATGGATGTTTCTGACTCTCTATCCCTCTCCCTTCCTCTCTGTGAAAAATCAATAAAATATATTTAAAAAATAAATAAAATGTGGCAGTGACGGCACCACGTGGAGCAGGAGAGGCAAGATCTGGAGCCTGGAGGAACCGGCCGCGGCTGGGAGCCGGGAGAGCGAGGGAACGCTCTGGGCAGCGTTCTCGGGACCTCTGTCCCGCTGAGCCGGACGCGTGCGGTGGCTCTGAGTGGAGAGGGCCGCTCAGCCATGGTCGGCAGCACCAGAGCCCCACCACGTCCCCCAGACACAGGGAGCGCCCTCTCCGCCCTCCCGGCACCTGTCATGTCCAGTCTCCTGTGTGAGGGTGGCCCCTGCTTGTCTGTAAGGCCGGACGCAGCTCCTGGGTCTGAGGGTGTTCCTGGAGGCCTTGCTCCTGCAACCCGCTCCCCATTCCCGGCTCCTAGAGTGGACAGTCGTGTCAACACGGCTCTCGTGCACAGGGGCTCACGGGCGGAGACGCCAGCTCCCGGCGCGTTTACCGGCTCTGCTCATTCCCGTATCCGCCCGTGTGGTGGAAAGCCTGGCTCGTGGCCTCCCAGCTTCCGGCTCTCCCCGTCTGGAACGTGTGTCCCGCTGTGGAAACGTCCCAGCTTCGCCACTCACCGCCCAGGCGGTGCATTTGCATATGTGAGGCCTCTGTACGCAGGGCCCTCTGTACGCAGGACGAGGCGGGAGAAGGGGTCCCACCAGTCTGTCAGAGACCCGTGGAGCCGTCTCTCAAAGACACAACTTACACAGGAGCACAGTGCCTCTCGGGAGAGGGCCTGGCTCTGACGCTGGCGCTCGCCCTCTGTGAGCCCCCTGCAATGGTGCTTTGTCTCTGCTTCTGAGGCCGGGCAGTGCCAAGGCCAGCGCGGCCCCCTCACTCAGTAACTGTCCCTGCAGCGAGGCCCCGGCTGAGAGCTCCGCTGTGGGCTTTCGGAAAAACCAGGTGGCTTGCAGGGGCCTCAGGTGGGCATCCCTGAGTAGCTTAGTCTCAGCCTGGTGTGTCCGGGTGGAGGGCGGGGAGGCGCTCAGGGACAGCCTCCTTTGCTGAGGGTGGAGAGAGGAGGAGGTGGAGGGTGTGGGGGCGTCAGGTCACCCGCCTCTCGGGGGGTCCTCATGCCGGCTGGGGTCACCGCTGTCCTGTTCCTCTGCAGGGATTGGTACAAGCGTAACTTTGCCATCACCTATTTCATGGGCAGAGTGGCCCTGGAGCGGGTCTGGAGCAAGCTGTGGCCGAGGCCGAAGCCGAAGCCCCGCGGCTAGGAGCCCGCCGGCCGGCCCACCACGCGCCAGCTGCGCGGGAAGCTGTGGTCCCGGGAGCGCGTTCCCGGGGATCAGCCGCCGGTCAGTGGCCGGGGTCCCCCTCTCCCTGGGCCCTGCTTGTGTCGGAGCTGGGCAGCTAGGCCGCTGGCCCTTGGCGCGTCAGTTGAGGTGACCTTGCTCCTAGTGAGGGGCTGCCCTGCACACCCTCGCCCCGAGGATGGAGCCCATAACCTGGGCCTGTGCCCTGACCGGGAATCAAACGGACCTGAAACGTCGCTTTAAGTCACAAATAAACGGAGAACACGTAACTCACGTTCCTTTGACCCTGATGTGTGTGTGCTCAGGCCCAGGGGCCACACGGCTCCGTCCCTCCTGGACTCCCACTGGCTGTGGTCACTCCCACTGGCTGTGGTCACTGAAGTGACGTAGATGAAACCCACGCCCGCGTGCAGGTGTGCCGCATTCGAATCTCACCGGCGTGGAACAGAGAACCGGAGAGAGCGGCGGGCCTGCCCCTGACTCCTCGACGGGTGCCTGGCAGCTGCGGCAGTGCCCGGCCCTCGGGGACCAGGGACACGGAGCAGACTCGGAAGTCAGGGTGCTGCTCCGTCAGGAGCACTGGGAGAGCTCCCCGTGTGCCCCCCGGGAGGTGCCAGCTCCTGGTTAAAGCCCACCCACCCCCTGTTAAAATCTTAAAGCCAGCACTGAGCGTGCCTGGAGGAGGGGGTCACGTCTGCAGGACGGGTCACCCGCCTCACAGCCAGACCACGTCCATAAGCGAGCTTCGCGGCAGACAGATGGCTCCTATTGTGTTTAATGTTTTTACTCTTTTCAGGAGAGGCAGGGAGAGAGAAACATTGATCGGCTGCTTCCTGCACCCCCTACTGGTGATTCGGCCTGAAACCGGGCATGTGTCCTGACGGGGACTCGAACTGGTGACCTCTGGGCCACACCGGCCAGCGCTGTGCTCCCTTCTTGGAGTCGAAACATTGAAGGTGAAATGACTGGAAAACGTCGCTTTAAGTCACAAATAAAAGGAGAACACATAACTAACGTTCTTTTGGCCCTGACGTGTGTGCTCAGCTCCCCGGGCCCCATGGAGCGAGGGGATTCCCGCCCAGCCACGGCGGGAGAAGTATTTCTGGGGGCTCCCTCGGAGGAGAGGGGGGCGGTTACCGCTTTCCCAGGAGCCCTGTGACACAGTTAATGCTTCTGAGACTAGAAAAGTCCCCGACACCGAAATGACCCTTTCAGGGGTGAGCTGTCTGCATGTGAATCACAGCTTAACAAAGCTGTTGGCAACCAGAGTGTTTTTGTGGATGCGCGTAAAACCCACCTTTTCACCTTAAAAAACAAATCGCAGAGGCTTCACTTCTTACATGCGAGAGAAGAGTTGATGCCTCTGCTTCTGAACTAAGTTCAAGTTGAGTCTTTCCTCCTGTGTGTTGGGTGCCCGGTGTGGGCACAGGTGCTCTTTCACCTGCAGGGGCCCCAGGGGGTGGCCCTCAGGAGGGCAGTGGGGCCCGGGCCGCCCGCACGGCTCTGACAGTGCTCTTCCCTGTGGTTGTTTTTTTAAATTTTTTTTTAATTGATTTTGGGGGTGGGGGGTGTGGATGAGGAGAGAAACATCAGTGATGAGAGAGAATCATGGATTGTCTGCCTCCTGCACGCCCCCCACTGAGGATCAAGCCTGCCACCCGGGCCTGTGCCCCGACCGTGAATCCAACTGACCTGAAGCTGCAGGAGTTGCCGGGGCTGGAGGCCAGGCCCCCAGCTACTCACCTTTCCCGGGCGGCATCCCGCTTAGCAACCTGACCCCTGTGCCCGGCAGCCCCTCACTAGGTGCACGGTCACCTCAACAGACCCATGGACAGAGGACGTGTGAGAGAGAGAAAATACCGTGAAGTCTGCCGTTTCTGCGTGTGCAGCTCTCAGCACGGAGCGTGTTCACTCTGTGCAGCCATCACTTCCCAGACTGAACCGCTGAGCCCTACACACCAGCCCTCTCCCATCACCCACCTCCGGCCTCCGTCTCTGCCTCTGTCTCGGAGTCTGACCGCCCCAGAGACCTCGGAGCAGTGGAACCACCGTGTCTGCCTTTCGTGCAGGCGCCTCTCCCCCAGCTCGTGCCCTCAGGCCCTCCGTGCCCCAGCTCCTGGCCCGGGTCCCGTCAGCCGGGCGCCTGCCCTGAGTCAGAGCCTGCAAGGCCTCCAGCGCCTGCCGGGGCTGCGGCTTCACCCTGAGCAGTGCTCACGCCGCCCCGTGCCTGCTCCACACTGGGCAAGGCTGGGCCACCTGCCGTCCTGTGCCCCTGCCCGCCTGGTGGGCAGCCTTGCGGTCAGTGTCCAGCCAGCTCTGCTCACCCCGACTTCCCAGAAAGGCATCCCTTTCCTTTCTCGCCCCCGAACACGACTGGTCCGTGCTCCCAGTGTCCCGGCTGCGCCCGCCTCGCCGTAAGTGCCGGCGGCTGGCCCGCACCGTGCGTCCTCGGCGGCCTCCACTCGTGGAAAAGCCCCGGTGGAGGGTGAGGTGGTCCGTCCGGGGTGGTTTCTATCCAGGTATTCGGGGTTATAAGCTCCCCTGGGCCCCCTCCAACCCCCCTCCCGCCCGCCAGCACCCCCCAGAGACCAGTTTCCCGGCAAAACACCCAGCTTGGCGCAGGCGGCAGAGCCCAGGCGGAGGCCTCAGCTGCCGGTCTGGTCCTTCACCGCTGCCTCCCCTGCCCAGCGCCGCCAGCCAGGCAGGCAGATGGGCAAACAGCTGGCGTTGGCGGTGACAGGTCGGCCCATCTGCCAGGAAACCAGTCCCGGGAGCAGTCGCCCGCCCGTCCTGGGAGCTGGGGGACCCGGCTGGACGCCTGGCAGGCCGCACAGGCCCAGCTCCCCGCCACGCCCGGCCTGGCTTCTCGTGAGAGGGGCCCCGCCACCCCGCCCCGCCCCACCCGGCCCCACCAGCACAGGTCCGCCCCTCTGGGTGCAAATAAGACAGGATCTGCCCTGGCTGGATTGGCTCAGTGGCTAGAGTGTCCGCCTTCGGACGAAGGGTCCCGGGTTCCATTCTGGTCAAGGGCGTGTGCCTGGGCTTGTGGGCTCCATCCCTAGGGGAGGGTGGGCGGGAACAGCCGATCAATGTTTCTCTCTCCTCGCTGATGTTTCCCCTTCCGCTCTGAAATCAAAGAACACATTTTTATTTTTTATTTTTTTAAATATGTTTTATTGATTCTTTACAGAGAGGAAGGGAATGGGATAAAGAGTTAGAAACATCCATGAGAGACATCCATCAGCCGCCTACTGCACGCCCCCTACTGGGGATGTGCCCGCAACCAGGATACGTGCCCTTGACTGGAAACGAACCTGGGACCCTTCAGTCCTCAGGCCGACGCTCTATCCACTGAGCCAAGCCGGTCTTGACAAGAGCACATTTTTAAAAAGAGGCTGACCAGCTGGTAGTGGGGACGCAGGGCTCAGGCCACTGGGGCCAGAGCTGACCGGCCTGGAGGACATGGCCTCTGGCTGTGTGGGCAGAGCCGAGTTCGTCTGCACACCATCCCCTCCTGCCCATGCCTCGCTGCCCGGCCCAGGGAGTGAGTGAGTGAGCACAGTGAGGCTCCGGGACCCTGGACCGGTCACAACGGGAGCCCAGCACGTGGCCTCATGGTGTGCGAGATCCCATCCCCACACAAGCTCCTGTGAGACGTCTGGCCTGCAGGTGCCAGAGGTGGTCTGCTTCCGTGGTCCAGAGGCCGGAGCCCCGAATGTGTGAGCCTGGGCCGGGCGGTGAGGGTGGGGGCGGGGGCCCAGGACAGGGCTGCCAGCCAGGAGGGGATTTGCGAGGCTGTGTCCCTGCGAGGCCAAGTAAACACTCAGACTTTTTAAAAAATGCATTTTTATTGATTTCCGAGAGGAAGGGAAAGGGAGAGAGAAAAAAATCAATGACGAGGGAGAACCATTGATTGGCTGACTCCCGAGAGCCTCTCTCGGTCTCCCTTCCTCTCGGAAATCGATAAAAATGGATTAAAAAAAAAAAAAAGAGCCGGGCTCTGCAGATGCCATTACTCAGGGTCTCAGGAGAGCCGCCGGGACTCGGGGTGGATCAGAGACCCTGGCAGGGAGGCCCGGGAAGGGGGGGCAGAGAGTGGAGCCACACCGCCCCAAGCCCAGCACTCCCCTTGCGGAGCCCTGGAGGCAGGAGAGGTGGGGACCAGGCTCTCCGAGCCCCGAGCCCCCGGAGGGAACCGCTCAGCCTGCCCCTGGGTCTCTGACTCCGGCCTCCGATCTGGCCCCAGGCTGCGTGAGAACGGCTTCTGGGATGTTGAGGAGTCCCAGCAGCCCAGGACCCCACCGAGCGATGAGAAAGCAGGAGGAGCGCAGGGCCCTTGGTGGCGGGGGCGGGTTGATGGGCCGTCCTGGAAAAGAACCAGATTGGAGTCTGAGGATCAGCAGCTTCTAGAATGCACCGGTCGATGGAAATTCCCAGCGGCCCCGCTAAAAGCCTTTTCCCGAACCCAAAGCCTCCGTCTCCTTTCCTGCGGCACAGTGGGCCCCGGGTTGGGTCCAAGGGCCACATCAGAGCCCAGGCCCAGCACCCCGTTTCCCGCTCATAGCCCCCGTTTCTCCGACTGTAAAATGGGCGAGCAGGCGGGGGAGATGGGTGTGAGGTGCTTTGTGTCCACGCCAGGGCCCAGGGTGGCTCCAGGCCACCGAGTTCAGTTTCTGTGCAGACGGTTCCCACGGGCTGACAAAGGGGTCAAGACCGAGGACACACGAGGCTCGGCTGTACCCGCCCAGCCAAGTCCAGATGAGGGGCTGACCTGGGCCCCCAGAGGCTGGGCCTTCCCGTTCTAGCCCTCTGCGACGGCACATGCATCTGTACGTCTCCCGTCAGGCCTGCCTCCTCCTCCAGGCTGCCCTCCAGGGCCGAGCAGAGTCTGGCACAGTTGGAGCAGCTCATTCAGGGCACTGAACACCTGCAGGGCTGGGAGCCTTCCTGGGGGTGCGCGGCCAGCTCTGCCTGGTCCAGGGTTTCCCCAGCCTGTTTCCCCCCCCCCTCTTCCCATACCCCCACTCCCCCACACACAGGTGGTGGTGGGACAGAAGCTGCCCCTGTGGCTGGAGCCTGCTGTCCCTGGGAAGAGCCTCTGAGTCCACCTTTGGTTTTATTTATTTTTAAACTAGAGGCCCGATGCACGAAGATTCCTGCAAGAATGGACCTTCTTCCCCCTGGCTGCCGGCACCACCCTCGCTGTGGCCAGAGCTGCCTTTCCACCTTCCCACGCTGCCCAGAGACCCAGAGGGGCTGGGCCGGTGCAGAACGCCCCCAGCTGCTGGGCGCCTGTGTATGCAAATTAATCCACCATCTTTGTTGGGTTAATTTGCATACTCCCTCCTGAATGGCTGGCACGTGTTGCGAAGGTATGGTCAATTTGCATCTTACTCTGTTATTAGTGTCGATTTTTAAATATATACATATATTTTATATTTTTATTGACTTCAAAGGGGAAGGGAGAAGGAGAGAGAAAGAAACATCAATGATGAGAGAGAATCATTGACTGCCTGCCTCCTGCACCACCCTTACTGGGGACGGAGCCTGCAACTCGAGCGTGTGCCTCGATGGGGAATTGAACCCTGACCTCCCGGTTCATAGGTCGACGCTCAACCACAGAGCCGCACCGGCCGGGCTGAGTCCACTGTTACCCTGCCTCTCACCCGCAGGCCACCTTTCTCCCGGGCATTTCCGGGTCCTGTGGTCCAGGCTGGACCAACACAGAGGCCATCCTGGCCAGAGGGAGGGATGTGGCCACCCCCTCATCCAGGGACCAAGAAACCCGCTAGAGAGAAAACGGCGTGACCACCGACCACAGACGCAGGGAGCAGGCGGTCAGGTGTCTGCTGGGGAGGAGGGAGGGAAGCCAGCTCGGGGGGCGGGCAGGTTGTGGGGCCTAGGGGAGTTTAGCGAGCCTGGTGGGGTGAGCCAGACCAGCACTGGTGTGAGGTCACTCCCCCACCCCCACCCCAGGGGGCCGCCCCAGGGAGCAGGGCAGAGCTGGGGGAGCAACTGGGTGTGGACTGTTTACTCCGTGGTTGGTCGGTCCACCTACCCATCTGTCCACCCTTCCTCCACCTGTCTGTCCATCCATCAGCTGCCGCTGATGGAGAAGCACTCTATTCAAGAGCCTGAGCGAGGGGCGGGGTCTGGGGAGGAGGAGGGGCCGGAGATACCACAGGATGGAAGGCGGGCCTGTGCCCAGAAGCCTCACCATGACAGAGGAGGTGGTCTCTATGGAGAGGATGGGGGGCCTCGCTCAGTGGAGGGAGCCGGGGGGGAGGGTGGTCCGGCACCCCGTTTGCAGAAGGGGGGCGCAGCCGTGGCCAGGAGCAGCTGGTGCTGACTCTGCAGACCCACACCTGCAGGGCTATTTCTGCACAGACGCCGGGAGAGCTATCCATCTGCTGGTCTGCGGTGCCCGGTCTGTGTCCTTGAACAAGTCCACGCCCTTCCGGCTGGCAGCCGGCCCAGGAGAAGGGGAGGGAGGGTGGCCACGATGCCGAGGCCCCGGCCGCAGCTCCTCCGGGTGTCGGTCACCCACGTGGGAGCATTGTCCGGAGCTCATCTACGGCAGCCGTTTCACGTTTGTGAATTTTCCCTAAAAACAAACAAACACCCAACTCCATTAACGATTTGCATGCCGAGGCCTTCCCAGTGAAGAGTACTGACATTTGCAGCTTGCTCTGAAATGCGTTAAAGAAAAACTACAGATGGATTCGTGGATGGGAGGTGGATCACTGAGACAGGCGTGTGGTCACCCTGGAACCTCAGGGGT
>PVJN01059931.1:0-11697 GCA_004026805.1 Lasiurus borealis
TTCTTCCTCTTCCCCCTCCTCCTCCAAATCCTTCAGATCTCACTCCAACCCACCTCTTCCAAGAGTCACACTGCTCTCTCCAGCTCACCCAACTCTCCCTCCTCAGAGCTTCTACGTTGATCAGAACAGAAAACAGCAATGATGGGGCCTCCCATTGCATAGTACTTTCCAGTTCACAGAATGTTTGGTGGCACGTTATTTATTTTGTTTTAAAGTGGATCCCCATGACTAGCTGCGAGGTTGGTGGAGGCAGGTTTCATTATTGAGGGTGGGGTAGGATTCCTGCAGAAAAACAACTGAGGCTCCAGAGGAAATTGCTGATTGACTCAGGGCAGCACAGCTGGTAATGATCCGACCCAGGACTTTTGTTTTCAACAGCTTTAATAAGGCATAATTTAAATGCTGTGAGATTCACCCATTTTAAGTGTACAATTTAATGTCCAAGCCAGGACTTTTAGCCCAATGCCCAGTGCTGGTTCTGCTACACCGCTGTCCACCCCCATCTGTTCATTCCTGCTTCCCCCAGCACCCAGCAGTGCAATACGTGTTACTGGGACTCCATCCATGTTTGTGGAACAACCAGTAAACCTCAAACCTAACTCAAACAAACCCAGAGGATTGGGTTTCTTGTCCTGGGTCATTTTGGGTTTCACCTCTCAGAAATCAAAGAACTGGAGGTAGAATGTCTCCTTTCAAATCCACACCATGAGGATCTTAGCTTTTCCTGTCTTCTCTTTTCCTTGACCTCCCTTGCTCATAGCAGGTACTTAGTAATAATAGAAGCTACACCGAATCATGACCTACTATGAACCAGACATTTTGTCAGCATTAATTCTCTAAATATTTTCCAGGACATTAAAGAGCATTAATCCTCTCATTCTACAAAAAGGTATTACTGTCCTTATTTTATAGATGATACATTTTCATAACTTCCCCATTGTTTATTAAGCAATTGGCAAGTGGCAAAGCCAAGGTCTGAAAGTGGGTTGGTTGTTCTGGCTCAGAAACCATATTCTTGTCACTGACCATCTTGCTTTCCCGGTGGAGAGAAGGGAACATGGTCCCTTGGACTCCATCCCTATACTTGGGAGACAGTCCTTCCCAGGTTCTCCCCCTTTTCTTCCCCTCCTAGCCAACAGACATCAGCGTGCTTCCTTCTGGAGTACCCTTCTGCGCCTCTCTGAATATTTTACATCCTGGTTCTTTAATTTCCAATTCCACTCTCTTTGGCTCCAACTAAAACTGCTCTAGGCCATTCATTTGCAATTTCTAGGCCATTTCATTCTTCCAATGAAATCCTCCAACTAGTCTTTCTTTGGTTCTTAAAGTAAGTTTCACACTCGGTTCTCTTGAACTAAAAGTTTCATCTTGGCCCTGTCCAAACCTGCCTTCCAGGCTTCATGCTTTGCATTCCTGGTGAGCTACTGGCTCTTTAGAGGTGATCACCTCTCAGCCCTCTGGCTGTCAGGATCACCTCCGCATCTATCTCCCTTTCCCATTCCCCTCACTCATGGTTGCTAGGGACCCCATTGGTACGAGTAAAGAGGATTCTGTCAGGCATATCCAAATGTAATTATCTTTCAACTATAATGACATAAAACTCTACCAAGGCTTTCGGGTAAGGGATGTTTTATAAGGAAAGCTGCTGTGCATTTCTAGACTGCTGTCTAGAGTGGCCTTTCTGCCCTCGCTTTGTCCTTCTCTTAGTCCACACACACACACACTCACACACACACTTTGCCCTTCCTGGCTCGGAATCCACAAATATTCAGCTATGTATATTTTTCAAATATGAGCTTATTTATGTTATTCTTGAGCTTGACCCCAAATGGTTTTCATTCTCTCGCTTTGTTATACAGTTTTCCATAAATTTTGTCTCCAGTTTGTCTTTTGTGTACATTCACAGCGGTACTTTGTTTTCTGCTTATGGTTGTCAGCATTCATCAGGGCTGTTGAAATCTGTCGGTGGCTTTGAAAACAGTGGAGAGCTTAGATGATCAGAGAGAAGAGGCATATCAGGATAGGGGAAGGTAACCAGAGAGGAGGCATACCAGGAGGGGAATGGCGAGAGCAAAAGCCTGAAGGCAGAGCTTCCCAGCCACACTCAGATGGCTCTGTTCGCTAGATGGTCCTTTTATAGAATGGCATAACATTAGAATGACAATAGGTCTCTGAAATCATGTAGACCACTCAGGACCCTGAGGCTGGGCATGGGGGGGGTGGTGGAGATGACTTACTCAAGTCAAATCCTGAGGCAGTAGCCCCACTGGGATGAGAAAACCCATCTCTTGATTCATAAAAACAAGTTGGCAAAGCAAATTAATCTGCAGGCTGCTTTTTTTCCAAGGAAAAATACCATCTAGTAGAGTAGAGAATCCAGTTCAATGAATGTTTATAAAGGAACGTCAAAATGTGTGGAGCCTTGGATTCCAGGCTTGGACACTGGGCTTTGGCCTTGAGTGAGCAGGGATGTGTTGGAGGTGTGGCGTATCTCTGATCAGGGCAACATGAAAATAGTGTTTCTCCTCCACTAAGGACTGGGAAGCAGGGGCTGGGCAGGGGCTCCCTGGGAGGGCTGTGTGACTCTCTGTCATTTCATCTTTTGTATCTGCTTCTGCTGGGATGGAACCAGAGACCATGCTGTGAAAATTAGCAGTTTCACCCAGCCTCGCTCACCACCTCCTTTCTCCTCAAGGTTCAGAGGAGAGCTGGCCTTGCAGGACTGCTCTCACTTCTGGGCTCAAGTCTCCTCGGTGGTGAAATGGGGTTGACAGTCCTGCCCCGCCGACATGCTCAGGATACTGAGAGGAGGCCGGGAATGAGGGAAGTGAGAGAGCTCACAAGTGTACAGGTGCTGGCACAGAGAATACAGTGCCCAGTGACATCAGGGACGTGGGAATAGAGTAATTAGTGGAGGAGCTCCACCCTCTCAGCGGCCCCAGAATGAGCTCTGGGGTGGTGTTTACATTATGATTTGGGTCACTGCTGTGCTGGCATCAGGCCCACTTTATCAGCTGTCATGAGAACTTGTTCTTGGCAGGTCACTATCCAGATTCCGGCACATGCGAGTCCCCCGCCCCATCGCCAGTTCCAGGATCCGGGAAGGGAGAACGGACTGCTTTTCTCTCCCTGTGGGCTGGTTCCCAGAAGAATCCTGGTGTTTCCCCCAAATGCTGGGTCACATATACTTTGTTTTATTCTGGAGATTTTTCCAGCTGGAGTGGCTCAAGAGCAGAATGGTCTTGGGGGCAGAGGGGTGAGGGGGGGCGGGATCCAGACTGGTGGGCAGGCTCTGAGAGGGGACCCAGGCACAGGTGTCCTACTCTTCAGACAGGCAGGAGGCAGGCAGGAAGGAGAAGCTGGCTCACCAGACCAAAAACACAGGGGGCTCTGGGTCTCTAGGGATGTTTTCATGACAGAAGAAATAGGCCCCGTTCCTCCTTATCCCAGTCCACCTCCATGCTCCCGCCTGCTCCAGGGGTAGGAAAAATGAGAAGTTATAAAGCTCATCTGGGTACTGTTGGCACCATGGATACCAGAACAGCTTCTCTCACTCTTTGAGCCCCTACTGTGTGCCAGGTGTTGTGTGAGACACAGGGCCACAGAGAGGGGAGCTCTGGTCTTTCAGAGAGTCCTGTCCTCTTTGGGGACCACAGTTGGAGGTGAGTGGCTGGGCACAGTGACCTGACCACGCTCCAGGGTACCCCCATGGGGAGTTTGTGTACAATAATGCTTGAGGCTCTGTCCAGCTCTGAAATATGATGTCCTAAGAGTTCAGAAGGATGTGCATGAAGGTGAGCTCCAAGGCTGAGGGACAGGACTCTTAGAAAGGAAGGGATCAGGGTTTGGGGTGTGGGGGAGGCACCATAAGGAGAATGCTTTTGCTGAAGAGGAAGAAGCATCAGACTGTAGGTGTGCAGAAGCACAGATCCTGAGAGCTGGGGGGGCAAGGGCACAGAGCTCTTTTGATTCTGATGAGATTAATTAACAGATTGAGCAGGACCAGGATTGCAGAGAGAAAGTGGAGACAAGGAGGTCTCTCAAATGGCTGGGAGTGAAGCCATGAGGACCCCGAGGAGCTTGGTGCCGGTGAGGAAGGAGACAGACCCGACACGGGAGACCCCTCAATAAGAGTAACAGCCGAGAAAGGCAGAGCAGAGGGATGAGTGACAAAGCAAGCTCTAGACCTTTAGCTTGGATTCCTGAGAAAATGATAAACCATCAGATCTCAGGAGGACATTACGCATGGGCAGCACTGATTTGAAGAATCGCTTGATCAGCAGAACACTAAGCAGCCTGGCCCCTGAGACTCAGACTGGCCACATTTTAGGTTCCTCTGAGTCTGCTGGGCCAAGACCACCCAAGGAATGACTAAGGTTTGTTAATCATTACCCACCTTTACTGTCTGCCACAACTTTTTCCCAATTAATGTCTAATACAGACCCTCACAAACCCATTATTTGTGTCTTATAAAGTATGTGCAGCCTGGCCAGCATGGTTCAGTAGTTGAACATCGACCTATGAACCAGAAGGTCAGGGTTCAATTTCAGTCAAGGAAATGTGCCCGGGTTGTGGGGACAATCCCCTGAGGGGAGCAGGCAGGAGTCAGCCAATCAATGATTCCCTCTCATCATTGATGTTTTATCACTTTCTTCCTCTCTGAAATAAATAAAAAAGTATTTTAAAAAATTATGTCCATGTGAAAAATGTCTTCAGACCTGACTGTCTGAATGACTCAGCCAAGCTTGGCAGGTAAATTCAGATACAGGTTAGGATCTTCACACACAGTCATCTTAAATCATCCTGATGAAACACTGTGGAAAGTGGGGTACAGATTGTCAAGAATGGCTTTGTCACTCAAAGATTACCAAGTCCCTTTACATCCATGATGTCATTTAATCCACTCATGCATCGCTACCAATGCCCAAGAAAAGAATGTTTTCTTTAGATTTTCTAGAACCAGGACCTGGAACTCAAGATGCTCCATATCCACAATCAACCCCAATTGATCTCTGCCACCCTGCCACCCTGCCATCAGGGCCATTCTGCTGGGCAGTGTCCTCCCTTCGTGAGAATTACTCTAGGGAAGATCCATACTTATCAGAGTGAAAGGAACAAATTGGAGTGCCTGGTCCATTGCATCCTTGACTTGCTCAGTTCCTGGAGCTCTGGGTTCCATATGGGGAGGAGCGGAGGGGCAAAGGAGAATGAAAAGGGGTGGGGTGTGATGGACTAGGGGCAGGCAGGAGGTTCACCCCTGTGGCAGCCCACAGAGTTTAGAGACCCAAGGACCTCTCTCAGTCTCCTTTCTTCAGCCTTGGCCAGAGGTTGCTGGAATGGGTGTTGGGAAGCTGATTGGACTCTTCAGTATGTCTTGCCTTTCATCTATAATCTTAGTTGTGCTCTAAATAGATTCTGTGTCCACTCTGTCACCTGAAAACTGTGATCAATCTGACTTTGCTTTTCTTCAGAGAAAAGAGGAAGATGGCTCCAAAAGCCAGCTCTCAAATGATTTGTGTAACTTGTGCATTTTTAAATTGTTGATTACTTTTCCTCTGTGCATGTGCCATTGAATTATTAAACAGCTGTCCACTTCGGTTAGGGTCTGAGGACACTGCCAACTTTTGGAATGCATCAGTACATCTTGATCTTGGCCTCCCAGTTGTTTTGTATGTATTAACACCCTCTGACCTCATAAACTCATTCATTCATCAAATATTTATTGTGCAAGACATTTACTGCTATGCTGTGAGCATACATGTTTTGGTTTCCTGGGGCTGCCATAACAAAGTACCGCAAACTCGGTAGCTTAAAACAACAGAAATGTATTCTCTCAATGTCCTGGAGGCCAAAGGTCTGAAATCAAGGGCCCCACAGAGCCACACTCCTTCCAAAAGCATGAGAATCCTTCTTAGCCTCTTCCTAACTTCTGGTGTTACTAGAATCCTTGTAGACACATCCCTCCAATGTCTGCCTCCAAAATCATGTGGTATTCTCCCCAGGTGTCTCTGTGCTTTCTCTTCTTATAAGGATACCAGTCATTGGGTGTCCTGTTCCAGAAAGCCACTTTCTAATCTTGCTGCTGTTTGTAACCCTTTCAGGACCACCGGGCCCCAAAGGTGATCAGGGCGATGAAGGGAAGGAAGGCGAGCCTGGAATCCCTGGATTACCTGGACTTCGAGGTAATGGGGAAACCCCTGGAAAGACCCTGGGCATACCAGGAAGGGAAGGGGCTGCCAATCCATGCCTGCCCCTGTGCTTTCTCATTGGGGTTAGTCATGTGCCCAATCAACTCAGCCTCAAATGCCCTGCTCTGTTAAGAGACTGACTGGTTATGGGTGTAACAATAGGCTGGAGCAAATACTTTTTCATGGAAAGTACCAGGAATTGAAGGAAAAGGATACATGAGAGGCTCACAGCTCCCTGAAATAACTTTTCACCCCCAGGAGACAGGTTTTGTGTGACCAGGACCCTCAGAAGGAATTGAGGGTGTTCTGTGATCCAGACCAACCCTCCAGTTATGCTGTGCCCGCTCAGTGAATCACCAGGTACCTGGTGTCCCCACCTCCTGCTGAACCTATGCAGGTCAATGAACACCTGCCCCGCTCCTACCTCTCTATCCTGCCTCACACACAGTTTGACAGCCCTGGAGATCCAGTGGCTGGTAGGGAGGGACTTTTTTGCCTTCCGAAAGTTTACAAGTCCTCACTTAACATCATGGATGGGTTCTGTGGTTTTAAGTGAAGCAAGATGTAAGGAACCTATTTTAGGCCAGTGGTTGGCAAACTCATTAGTCAAGAGAGCCAAATATCAACAGTACAATGATTGAAATTTCTTTTGAGAGCCAAAATTTTTAAACTTGAACTTCTTCTAATGCCACTTCTTTAAAATAGACTCGCCCAGGTTGTGGTATTTTGTGGACGAGCCACATTCAAGGAGTCAAAAAGCCGAGTGTGGCTCAAGAGCCACAGTTTGCCAACCATGGCCTTAGGCTAATTGATATAAATGAGTTAAGTTCCTATGGCATCTCATCTATGTATAACAAAACAACATTGAATGAAACAACATTATTCAAGAATGCACCGTATGTTCTTCTTACTCTCGTCTTGGAGGTTCCCGTTCCATTACTCTATCAAACTTTGCATCCCAGTCTGTCCATTCCTGAGCCTCTACTGTAACATTTTTCTAGCAGAGTGTAAAGTCTTCTGAACAATGTAAGAAAAGGAAGGGCTTCTCAGGGTGCAGGTGTCTGTTTATTTATATCAGGAAACATACCTCCAAACCATCTCCTTCCTAACTCTCTAAGGAGGTTGCAAACAGGAGTGGAGGCAGAGGCGGGCGGAGGGAGAGCCCATGGCCTGGCTTTCATTCCCTGCTTCTCCCTCCCAGGGGTGCTCCCTAAAGTCAAAACTGCACCCCTTTTCCTGCTTTAGTAAATGATAGGATGGGGATTCCTGGGCGCATCCTGCACTAGACTCACAGTTCTGTAGCATCAGGGCCATTAGACCCTGGGAAATTTGTGTGAGGAAAGAAAAAGAAGCCCTTCTGTGAGGTCCTGCCACCCTCATGGGCCACCTGTTCTCCTCCAGCCATTTGACATAAGCTCTGGAGGAATAATTAGTGGGAGACAGGTTTCTTCACATTAGAGAAAAAGCCCAGAAGAAAACTAACATTCAGAGCAGCAAAGAACAATTAATCAGTAGTTACAGCTGTAGGGCTTTGCAAAGATAACTGTGGGCTAAGGTCAGGCCTCTGGGGATCCAGGACTGTCACTAGGTGAAAAGGTGTGTTGATTCTGGCTCTCCCTGGTGGCATGCCAGCAGTGGCTGTGGGGCCTCCTGGTCAGGGACCACAGGGCCAGATCTGGTAGCAGGCCATCCATCATCCCCTTTACTGACCTTGCTGACTTTCTTCCTCCTCCTCTGCCTACTATCCCCGTCTCTACACTCCCGTGTGTGGGGAGCTAGTTCATCTTCCTCCCATCCTAAGTACTAGTAAACTCTTTTCATCAGTGTGAGATGAAGCCAACTAACCCTGAGCTTTTCCTTCAGAAAGACCAGGCCTCTGACACTTTGCTATGTGACCTTGGGCAGGTTACTCAATCTCTCTGGGCCTCAGTTTCCTCATTTGTAGCACAGAATGAAATAATACCTTAGTTTATTGTGAGGGTTAAATGGGATACTTTATGCAAAGCATCCAGAGCAGTGCCTGTCACATAAAAAATACTCAAAGAAAAAGATTGCCAAATCTAAATCTCCAGCACAGCTAGAGGCAAAGGGGCAGCTCCCAAATGGCACCTCCACCACCATCACTCAGTAGAATTGGATTTTTCAGGGAGAAATGTCCAGCCTCACTGGATCAAGGGTGTCAGTGGGGTAAGTATATGCTGACCTTTGGGACACTGCCTTTAGGTTACCTGAGAGGAATCGGGAAGCAGAGGCAATGGGAGAGTTCATGGTTGAAGAGAACTGCTGAGCCAGACAGTGACCTCGAAAGGCCCCAAATTGTCTCTTGTCTCCCCAGGTCTTCCAGGGGAGAGAGGAACCCCAGGACTGCCCGGCCCCAAGGGTGATGATGGGAGGCCAGGAGCCACAGGCGTGATGGGCATGCGCGGAATCAAAGGTAATAATGAATGTCAGAGCACCCTCGATCACAGCTGGCCCCCGGGCACCAACATGGGCATCACAGCGGATGGACTGGCTCTGAATTCTGGCTATACCCCAGGCCAGCTGAGTGACCCTGAGCAAGTCACTTAATCTCCTCGTTCAACATCCATTTCTTCATCCCCACACTAGACACTCTTGGGATGCCGTATTTTGCAGAGTTGTCATGAGGATTCACTGGGATGTATATGTGTGGAAACACTTTGGTAGCTCGAAGTGCTGTCGCAATGCACAGGAGAACCGGCAGTACTACTGGTTGCCACTATGAGGAAGCCTGGCTGGGAGAGGGGCCCACAGAGACCGGGGACTGCCACCTGCTCTCCAATACTGCCACCTCCTCCCAGTCCACCGTAGTCTTTGTATTCCCCAACATGGAATCAGTTCTCAGCTTTCCATTGCCAATAGTGTTTCTTCTCATTTTTTCTTCCTACTGATAGGCACCTTGTTCTTTGTCAGGGAAGCCGACTTTATACTCAGTCCCTGTCTTTCCATGTTTATTTCAAGAGTGTCCAGCCCTGCATTGTGGCAGAAGATGACAGGGAAATAGGATGATGCTATTTCACTTGTTAAGATGAAAGCTAAGAAAAATGTGCTATTAGTCATTCCCACTCCATGTCTAGGAAGTTCTCCTCATCTTCCAACACTGGAACTTTTATTCTACCTTCTAGTTGGTGATTAAACAAGCTGAGGTTTTCCTTCCTTTTAGGATCCACATTTTTAAAATGGATTTTGAAACAGAGTACCAAAACAAAACATCCTTATGGAAAAAAAAACACTAACAAAACAGAAGTGTGGAGTATAACGTCAAAAGTCAGCCCCCCACCCCTTGGTCCCTTACGCTCTTACTCTGTAGAATAACCACTATAAACAGTTTGGAGCATATCCTGCCAGACCTTTTCTAAACACATTCATATTTATATTTACATTTATGGTTGCCTTTGTTTTGTGTGTTTTTCAAAACTTGGATCATCCTTGGTGTTCTCCCCTGGAATTTGCTGGCTTGCTTATATTCACCAGACATCATGCCCTGGGCCTTTAATTTACAGATAGCTTTCTGAAGGTGCTTGGAATAGCACTGCCAGGTCATTGTATTGCCTGTTCAAGTGGTGTTAGGACCCAATACTTCTTTGTAGAGTGAGACGCTAGCTGGGAAAAGACAATATCCCTGGGAACTCTCCTCTATGTGTTCTGGCCTTCCCCACTAGAAGAGCTGCCTAACACAGAACCCATGTCTCTCTCTCTGTAACTGAAGCCCCTCCCTCCTTCTCTCTTTCTCTGCTTATTAGAGTGAACTTGGATGTAGACTTTGAAAACCTTGAGTGCTTAATAGGAATATCTTTGCTTTGTCTTCTTTCTGCTGATTACCATGTACTCCTTTAGTCTATGCTGGTGGTGTGTGAGGCTTTAATGAGGAGGAAATGAAACTTCTCAGCTGGATGCCTTCTCCTTCCCTGGGTGACAGGTAGCTCTTTCCTGCCATGGCCTTTCTTTCAGTGCTGCTGGGTCATGCCTGATGTTCTCCCTGATCTTGGGTTAATAATCTTCTACAGCCTAGGCAATGTGGCTGAGTAGTTGAGTATCAAAAGTCACCTGTGCACCAGAAGGTCATGGGTTTGATTCTTGTCAGAACATCTGCCCAGATTGTGGGCTCAATCCCCAGTAGGGAACATATAGAAGGCAGCTGCTCAAGTCTAGGAATCCAAGATAGCAGTATAGGTAAACACCCACACTGCTGCCTCGCACAACAATTTCAAAACTACAACTAAAAGACAGAACAACATCATCCAGAACCACAGGAAAGCTGGCTAAGTGTAAATTCTACAACTAGAAGGAAAGAGAAGGGCTCATAGAGACACAGAGGAGCTGCAAAAAGCTGGGGTACGGAGATGCATGAGTGGAGAGAGCGAGTACCAGAGTACCTGGCTGGCTTTCTTTGGCGGGAGGAAGACAGAGACTCCCAACTGCATTGAACCCCCTATCCTACGACACTAAACCCCAGGACCAGCTGAAACTCATACGGGGGGGTAATTTGGACTGTGAAGAGGGAGAAGTGCACAGAAATTTAGGGGAGTCACGAAAGGGCAGAAGTCTGGAGGCATGCACAGCACTGCTTGCAGAAGACCGACTGCTGATTGTGCCACTGGCTTTCACAAGTGGGCAGGAGACAGAACCTCCCAACTGTGCCACTTCTAACTCCACTAAACCCCAGTTTCGGGCGCGCACGCGTGCACACACACACACAGGGACCACTCCAGTGATTACCCAGTCACGTGAGACTCGGGGGCCGTGGAGGGTGGGGCTGACTGGAAGGCAAGGCAGTCCATTAAGCCCTGAGACTCCACTCATCCCAAGCTCAACAGAGAGGATTTTGCAGTTTTGCAAGTCTGGTATCATAAGACTGAATCCAACATAGAAGTTCTCCAGCATAGTGAAAATGTGGAGACAAAGGAAGAGATCACAAACAGAAGAAATGGAGGAAAACAAATGACTGGATATAGAGTTCAAAACCACGCTTATAAGGTTTTTCAAGAATATCCTAGAAAAGATGGATAAATTTAGCAAGACCCAAGAGGAGATGAAAAAGGACCAACTAGAGATGGAAAAGGACCAACTAGAGATGAAAAAGGACCAACTAGAAATTAAACATACACTGACTGAAATAAAAATATTATACAGAGACCTAACAGCAGACTAGAGGAAGGCAAGAATCAAGTCAAAATTTGAAATACAAAGAAACAAAAAATACTCAACTGGAAAAGCAAAAAGAAAAAAGAATCCAAAAATTTGAAGGTAGTGTAAGGAGCCTCTGGGACAACTTCAAGCGTACCAACATCTGAATTGTGGGGGTGCCAGAAGAAGAGAGAGAGCAAGATACTGAAAACCTATTTAAAGAAATAATGACTGAAAACTTCCCACATCTGGTAAAAGAAATAGACTTACAAGTCCAGGAAGCACACAGAACCCCATATAAAAGGAATCCAAAGAGGACCACACCAAGACACATCATAATTAAAATACCAAGAGCAAAAGACAA
>PVJN01059932.1:0-11716 GCA_004026805.1 Lasiurus borealis
GAGCTCTCTGAGGACAAGAACCATGTCTTACTAATTTTGTGTCTCAGAATAGGTGCTCAACAAGTGTCTTTTGAAGAGAGGGTTCTCAGAATTGGAAAACAATGAAAATGCTGGGGCTTAGGAATACAGAACAGGGTTAGTGTCCTAACCCTAACCCTTAGGGACCTTGTCTCTGCCCCCTACATGCAGCTGAACTCTCGGGTGCATTAGGAGTGTGGTAGGCAATGACTCTAGAATTCAAGGAGGAATTAAACAGGAGGAGGAAGTTTGTTTGTTTGTTTGTTTTGTTTTTTTAAATATATATATTTTATTGATTTTCTGCAGAGAGGAAGGGAGAGGGACAGAGAGCCAAAAACATCGATGAGAGAGAAACATCGATCAACTGCCTCCTGCACACCCCCTACTGGGGATGTGCCCGAAACCAAGATACATGTCCTTGACCGGAATCAATCCTGGGACCTTTCAGTACGCAGGCTGACGCTCTATCCACTGAGCCAAACTGGTTTCGGTGGAAGTAGTTTTCTTATTGAAAAGTCTGAGAGTTCAGAAAGTACCCTACCTCATGTTAAACTAGGTTTTGCAAGTTTTTTAAAAATCAGAAAAGAAATTGGAGCAAGATAAAGGCCTTCGACTAAAAGGGCATATATTTGTGGATCCAAATCACATAAAGGCCATAGTGTGTGTCCTGAACACTCCCCATTGTTTTGGACCCTGGGAGGGTTTGAAATGTGTTGCTTTCTACAAGAACCAGATGCAAATCTGCATTTCATTGTTCAGACACACACCTACCCACCCACATACCCCAACAGAAATTATGCAAAGAGCTTATAATAAGGATTGCATCTATAATAAGGTGGCTTCTAGGTTTTTGTCCTCATCTCCATAAGGCCTAGTTTTAGGGCTTTTGTGGTCTCCAGATATGAATAAAAATCCAGTGAGTAAGCATGATGCATGTACCCACAAGTTCTAAATGGGGTTATCAGCACACATCCCTTAAAAATCTATTTCTGGTATTTAAGGATGGTGATGGTTGTCCGTAGCCTCCACACAACCCAAGTGCCATTTGAGAACCAGCAGCATCTGCCCTCCGGTTCCAGCAGCAAGTGCAGCCAACAAGGTTAAATTTAGCACTTGGAGGTTGTAAAAATAAACCCACTTGAGAACAAAGTTCACTCTTGGCAAAATACTGAGTGGAAACTGTATTTAGCAAAGTTAGCCATTTATCTTTTTAAATCTTTTGTTCGTGTCTTTTCTCTGCTCTCCCTGAGAATGCTTAATCTGAATGAACTTCTATAAGTAATCCTTTAATAAGAATACAATTGCCCTGTTTTCTCCTTCACAACTGCATCTACATTATAAACCTGATGCCAGGGGAAGTGGCCATGCTACTGAGCTGGGATGGATAAAATAGGCAGGAACTGCCTCCTGGCCTGCCTGGACTGATCTGAGATCCTCTCCAGGCCTGGAGCAGGGTAGCAGAGTGGGTAGAGGTTTAGGCTTTGAAATGGGGATAAATGAACTTCTTCCCAGAGAGGTTCTATGGATAATAGAGGATGATATGGGCATAACGCTTACCATGGAGGTGCAGCCCAAGCCTTGCTTGGCTTGCCAGGCTGGATGTAGCACTGTCTCATGGGGCTGGCTCATAAGTGTGCTGGGATCTGTTGGAGTCTTCCAACTGCCAAGATTCTGTTCTGAGCTTTGGTGCAGAGTACTCTTGGGAGAGGTTCTGGGACTTGCTTCTCTTGGCAATTTGCCTGAGTCAGTTTACCTTGAAGACTCAAAGCTCTGGCATTGAGGATAAGGGAAATATTTTACAAAGAATAAAAGATGTTCTCTTGATTCTGTCCCTCCCAAAGATTCTTTTTCTCTTAGAAGTTATTGAATATTAACAGAACTTGTAAAAAGTAACATATTCATTGAGTTAACCTTTTGCTTCATTGAAGAGCAAAAGGATGCACTGGCAGTTTAGAGAGAAGTTTCTCTGAGCATGGTGGTAGGTTGTGGAACATGGTTCCTTGAAACACTGGCCTTGTGCAAGGTCATTGCTCTGGAGCAGGGTCTCAAGCTCTAGTCAATGAACTTTACAAGAATGTGGTGTTTTGAGAAAGGCATTCATATATGTGCAGTTATCTTTTACCAGCTTGCTACCGTGGGCTTTAATGTAGAAAATAGTAAGAATCACTAGCTTTAATGTTTTCTGGAATGAGATTTCAGGCAATGAGACATTTAGATAAGCTTGGTAAGCAAAACAATCTAAGGAAATAAAATATATATACATAAAAGGATGAGAAGGAAGAAGAAGGAAAAAACACCCTAAGAAAGTCATTTAAAGGAAAAGCAAAGTCACAAAATCTGGTCTGTACACTGATGTAACTGTGATTCCAGAGAACCAAAGGGATAGACTGATTTTATAGAGGCCTCCTAAACTGCTTTCCCACGTGCCAAAGGAGCCAGAGAAATGGAGTTAGTGCCGCACTCTGGGCAGGACCTAAGAGCAGAGGGCTCTCACTTGGGTGCAGCACATGATCCTCCATGAAGCCCCGTCACTTGCAAGGATGACGGTGCCAAGGCGAGCTCTGGCTAGCAGGCACTGCAGGCACCCGCACCAAGGGGAGAGAGCACATTGTTCTGAAGCCTAGGAGACCTGCTCTTTGCCAACAACTGCTGGGCGAGGGCCCAGACTCTGAGCCCTCATTGTAGAAGAAGGGTTTTCATGCATATCCACCCCTTACCCTGGAGTCCTCACTTAATCTGCACTCGGGGCCTTACTTGGTGTAAATAGAATCATTGTGAGCAGAAATGCCAGACTGTTTTGTGTTGATAGAAGCTTATTCAGAAACCAATGCCCATTGTTCCCCCTGTCTAAGCATGAATTCCTGTGTCCAGGCAGCTCGCTGATTAATGACAGGTGCCTCTGGTTCCACCAAGAGAAACAAAACGTGCCGGCAGATGACTAAGAATGGATAGCACGCCGAAACCGCTCTGGCTCAGTGGATAGAGCATCAGCCTGCGGTCTGAAAGTTCCCGGGTTCGATTCCGGTCAAGGGCATGTACCTTGGTTGCAGGCACATCCCCATTGGGGGTTGTGCAGGGGGTGACTGATCGATGTTTCTGAATATCTCTCTCCCTTCCTCTGTGTAAAAAATCAATAAAATATATATTTTTAAAAACAAAAAAAAGAATGGATAGCACCTCTCCAAATGATTAAGATAGCATCCCCACAAGTATGGTCATTTCAACACTGATTAGCTACCTTCTGTTGGAGGCTTTTAAAGGCCACACAGCCCATCCAAGCATGCCATCCTGTTAATACACGTCTCTGGAGGTGCTTTTCAGGCCTTCCCTCCTAATAATGTCTCTGAAACTTTACAAAAGAATAAAAAGTAGAGGCAGCCAACCACTGTTGAGTTAGGGAAAACAGCAGAGATTATATTCTGGTTAAAAATAGAATGACCTTCTCCACCATTAAGAGAAAATGAAATTCCTTTAGTCAAGGAGACAAAGGTCAACGGATCCAGATGATTTCACTTTTAAAAGGGCCCAGCTGCCTCTGGCCTTAGAATCAGGGACTTCACATGTGGTAAGGGAATGAAGAAAGCTACCAACAACCTGGCCTTCTATAGAAGGCTTACCCTCCAGAAGTAGGCTGCATCAGTTATTGTGTATGAATTATGACCCGGCAATGCAAGGGAAAGAATGAAGCAGCTGTCTTTGTTTCAGATGACAGGAACAGGCAATTGGACTCCATTCTCTCCCAACTGCCATCTGAATACCATTTGTAGGAAGACCATGAACTAGAGTCTCCTCTTACTGCACACGTGCAGGCTTCCCAACTCTGGTGCCAAGTGTTCTATTTGATAAGAACTAAGGCTGGTGCTTTTATAATGGAGCAGAGATTCTGTAGCACTCCAGGACCACAGGTGTCCTTTAATCCTTAGCACCTGGTGTATAGCTGCCTGGTACTCTGTGTCTTGAATAAATGCCTGTTTCTTAAATATAATTGAAACAGAAAGTATTAAATAAAGTAAAAGAAGCTTTGATTCCAGAAATATTGAAATGAAACAAAGGACCTCAAGTCTTTTGATAAATTGGTTATCTCTTTTATCTTTCAGAGTCCGAGCTGACCAATTTGGCAGGATTATACAGAGATGAACGATTGAAAGAGAAAGCAGAGTCACTGAAACTTGAAAACTGTGAAAAACTTTCCAAACTTATTGGCCTACGCAGAGGTGGCTGAGAGGATGATAGCTCTACACAGGGTCTGGGTTTTGCTACTTGTTACTATTTATGTTCCTAATACCATTTTATAATACAAAATTAGGAAACGATGAACATCTTACAATTTGCTAACTTTATTTGGTGGGCTGAGTTGAAAGCGCTTGAGCATGGGGCCAGACTTGTCATCACAGAATCCTTCCTGGGGATTGGCTTCAGGGGCCAGGAACAGTTCATCTAAGTTGAATTAATGACTATGTGTTGGATTCAGGCCCTCCTCTCCCCCCGCTCCCTGCTCCACACCTGCCCTGCCTCTAGGAATGTTAGTTCAGGGCATCCCAGAGCAGATTCATGCATTCTTCTTTTTTCTCCTCTTTGCTAACCACTCATTCCTAGGCAGAGCCAAAGCAGCTTAATGTTAGTTGTTTACAAAGTGCACCACGAATTATATCTCTCCCTTCATGAGAGTCTCCCCTAGGATTCAGCCTTTGGAACATACTCCTTCTCATATTTCCACTTTCTAAGGGGAATGTGGAGAAATGCAAACTATTGTAGTCAATAGTTTCCTATTTGCCGAATCTCTATTCAGAGTTACTAGCAAAATGCCTGATTTTAGTTGTCTCTCTTGCAGAGGAACCAGAAATTAAAAACTATTGAGTGAAACAGCTCAATGGAAGCAGGGTAAAATGTAACGTTAGTCTCAGCTTCTCACCAAAAGTTTCCTAGTCCATCATAGAGCCCAGAGAATGTTCTTTTTGCATTTCCCCTTGCAGCATCACAGGAAGTGAGTCGCTATACCCCAGAGAGGTATAGTGGTAGACTAAGAGGAAGCACTGCCAGCTAACTGAACTATTTGCTCAAGCCTACAGAGACGGGGGGGACCTTTCCATGGCTCGGGGGACCTGGTGTTGGCTCCAGCAGTCACTTTGCCTAATCCTATAGTTTGTGATATGAGGTGCTTTTCCATGTGGTCAGCATTTACTGAGTGCCTGGGATGAAGCCAGGGCTCTCACGTGCATTTTCCTACTTTAGCCTCCTCACAGCTCTGTGAAGTGGACATGTTATCCGTTTTTATGAATGAGAATATTGACCCGGAGAGGATGAAAGGTTAACCTGGGTCACATAAGTGGTAATGGCAGAGCTAGACGGAGGTCTGATTATCAAGTAGAAAGTGTGAGGTCATTCCCATTTCTCAGGTCATTCTAGCCAGATTGGTAAAGCTGAATCTTTCCCAAAAATGCCCCTGCCCCCTCCCCTCTCACCCTGTATCCTTTCTGTGATAGTCCATCATCCATTCAGAACACCTTTCCCCCTGTCCTTAGGAACCAAAACTCCATACCAATTTTGTATACAAAACAAAAGGTCCCTCAGAGGCAGGCAAGGAAGGAGTAAGCTGCTTCCTGGGCCACGTAGTTCTAGACTTCCTGCAGAGCCAAGCTACCTGAGCTGCCTAGATTATCATGAATCTGGACCTGGAAGGATCAGTAAGTGACTGGTCTACATTCATATTTTCTTCAGGATGGAAGAAAAATTCCTGTTGGAAGGAGACTCTGCATGAAAACTGATTTCCAGAGTGGAGTTTCTCCTTTCAGATGCACGGCCATGATTCAGACAGATGTGTCTAGCATGGTTCAACATGTGGACATTCCACGGGGTCAGGAGATGCCTAAAGACTGGGGCTTTAGTGGCTGGTAGAGGACAACTGTTCAGCTGTGGGGAGGAAGAGCAGCTCAGAGATATCCAGATTCTGCTGCCCAACTATGTCTATATTCCTGGATTTGGGGGGCTTTCTTGACGTCCTCTGAGTGACAGAGGGAATTTACACAGTAAAATGTGCCTGTAAGCCAAACAGGTTCATAGAACATTTTCCTGTGCCTAGCAAAATCAGCGCTCTCCTCTCAACCCCAACCCCTGCTAAAAAATGGGCTACAAATTAAACTGACTTGACAGTTTAGAATACCCTACATCAGACATTAGTTATCTCTGATGATACTAAATAGAGGTAATACTAGCTGTAATAAATGTCAGACCTATTGTCTGTCTTTATAGAACTGATGGTACTATTTAATTTATTACTTAGTAGACCACAACACTCACATCTGGTTTTCCTCAAGAGAATATCTGCATTTGGTTAAAGGATAGTTTAATCTATTTGATATAGTCCAGAGTATTGTTAAATTAAAATTTCCTGGGTTATATTTTAGATGGGTTGTATACATGGTGGTAATCATAAGGATTTTCCTCTAGCCTACATCCTTTGGAAGATTTCCTAGTCATACAAAAGCTCTTTAGGTAAGGCTTATTCTTGCTGTCAGAACATGGTGTGCAGCGCTACACTGTCTCTATGAGCATTAGAACAGCTTGAAGATGTGTAATGGGAGAAGGGCTAAGAAATAAGGCTTGAGACTTAAGCAAAAATGGCAACTCTCATCATTAGGATGATAGTGCTCTTTGCACTGCATGATCAGCAGTGAGGAGGACAGCATGAAAGTCCTCACCACAAAGGACACTACAGCTTGAAGGTATCCATGACCCCGGAGTAGCAACCCTGGGGTTCATCTGCTCAAACCGGAAAATGTCTGAACTTTGTTATCAGCTCCAGGCCTCACAGGTTGGAAGAAGTGACCAGTAAAAAAATGCAATTGCTATGCTTTCTGTTGGAAACTATTAAAAATTACACTGAAGTTCAAACCCAACTGGAACATGAGATCCAACAGCCTGGCCAAGCTATGTGTTATTCTCATTTCATCCTCACACTCAGGACGGGCTTTGTGAGGAGGCACTTTTGGGATTCTAGAAGCTGTTACAACTGGCCACACATGCAAGTAGTCTCTGCATGCATGATCTTCACAGGAGCTAGCAGTTAATCAATATTTATTTTGAATTCATTTAAGGTATAAGCTTAGTATCCTAATACACATGTTTTGGGGAAGGGCCAAGTTATTGTACATCTTATTTTTTGAACCTGCGTTGTTGATACCTCATGCAGTGACCGCCAAGTAACTATATACCCATGTGTTAGATATTAATTACATCATTTGCATCCCATTCAGTATTTGGAATCAAAGATGTGAATGTTCTGTGACCAGAGCCAGGTTTGATACAGATGGAATCAGCTCCGGTGGAGTCCTGATAAATCTGATCACCTGATCTACTGCATCTTAATTAATTGTATTTTAACACAGAAAGAAATTAAATGGTTTTATATATAAAAACGGCTTTGTTTCCTTTGTTGTTTTTAAATTTTTTTAATATGTTTTTTATTAATTGCAGAGAGAAAGGGAAAGGAGGAGATAGAAACATAAATAATGAGAGAGAATCATTGATCGGCTGCCTCCTGCATGCCACTGGGGATGGAGCTGGCAACCCAGACATGTGCCCTGATTGGGAATTGAACCATGACCTTCTGGTTCATAGATTGATGCTCAACCACTGAGGAACACCAGCTGGGCCTCCTGTTCTTTTACCTTTGCCCATGGCACCCTTCAGCACTGCATATTGCCTGACTCCTTGAAGCCACTGAAGACTAGAGCAGTTGACCTTTTCCCCAGTCTTTCCTCACCCATCGGTGGAATTATTGGTGTTTAGAATAATAGATAGCCTTGGTGGCATCACCAGTTCTGTATTTTCTGCAGTATATTACAGCCAAAACTATTTAGCATCTGCAAATTGGCTATTATTCCAGTTCTTTGCTGGCTTTGTCCCTAATGGCCCATATTTAAGAAAGTTTTTACTTAAAAAATACAGTACATTTCAGTTGGTTTCTCCAGAGCTGAACTGCTCATAATAATGCCTATCATTTGGAGAAAGATTGAGATGAGATGAGATTCAACAAAATGGAGAATTTAGCACATGCCAGGTGAGCTGAGCTTTTGGGACAGGAGTCAGGAACAGAGACCCAGCACCAAGATTCCTGGAGCTCACATCTAATGGGGAATCTAACTTTAGATAATGCTCCCCAGTGGGATGAATGTCAAAGGGGGGACCAAGAGAACCTTGGGAATACATAACAAATGGATTTAATCCAGTATGAGGGATCAGTGAAAGCAACCCTGAGCAAGAGAAATTTGAAATATAGTCACCCTTCTTACAGAGTACAGTGATTTTTTAAATATATATTTTATTGGTTTTTTTTACAGAGAGGAAGGGAAAGGGATAAAGAGCTAGAAACACTGATGAGAGAGAAACATCGATCAGCTGCCTCCTGCACTCCCTCCGTGTCCTTCTTTACCCCCCCCCCGCCCCCTGCCACACTGGGGATGTGCCCACAACCAAGGTACATGCCTTTGACTGGAATCGAGCCTGGGACCCATCAGTCCGGGGACCAACGCTCCATTCACTGAGCCAAAACGGTCAGGGCAAGTGATTTAATGGAGGAAATGGGAGTTACACTGTGAGTGCTCGCATTTCTATGAAAAGCATCATCATCCATGAAAGTACAAAAGTCAGGAACCCAGAAAAATGTGGTATACTTGATTTGATGTCCCCCAATGGACTACACCTAATATTCATGCCCTACTGTTTGTAGTCTCCTTTCTGATCTAGGCTGGCTTTTGATCTTTAATCAGCTGCCGGGCAAGTTCAACCTCCCTGAGACCAAGCTAGCCACATGAAGCAGGTAGGCAGAGAACAACCACACGACTGAGCCGGCCAAGACATATTCAACTTACTCCAGCTGATGGGCAGAGCAAAAATCAGCTGCCCTACCACGCCCTCTTCAAACTGTAGAATCACGAGCAAATAATAAAATAGTAACTGTTTTAAGCCTTTAATTATGTTTTGTGGTAGTTTGCAGCAGTAAACAACCAAAATACCTTGGCTCCCTATTCCTGATATCCCTCTATCATTATTAAGTCCTATCAGTTTTAACTCCAGAACATCCTAAATCCATCTCCTCTCTTAACTCCTTTGACACCATCTGACTTCCAAACTACCATCCATTTCCTGATTAAAAACTTGCAGTAGCCTCACAAGTGTAAGTAGTTTCTGTGCATCAAAATCAACTCAGGGCCCCTCCAATCTGCACCTTGCTGCAAACCAGGGAAATCATATATATAATAATTTATTTCAGAGAGGAAGAGGGGAAGAGAGATAGAAACATCAATGATGAGAGAGAATCATTGATTGCCTGCCTCCTTCATGTCCTCTACTGGGGATCGAGCCTGCAACCCGGGCATGTGCCCTTGACCACAATCAAACCTGGGACTTTTCACTCTGCAGGCTGATGCTCTATCCACTGAGCCAAACTGGCTAGGATGAGGGAGATCTTTTCTAAGCTTAAATTATGTCACCCTCTTGCTTAAAATATTTCCCTAGTTTTCTTTTGCCCCCAGAATAAAAATTATCAATGTCCTTAGCATGGCCTAAGGCTTAAAACTCTACCAACTTTCTGGCCTCTACCCCTGCTTGCCCTATACATCTTTTTCTTTTTCTGCCATACTAGCCTTTTAATTATACCACTCTGCCAATCCCTTTGGCTCTAGGAACTTTGTGTATACTGTTCCCTCTTTCTGGAACTCTTTCCCACTCCCCTGGCCCTCCTCTCTTTACTAAGTGCCATCTGGTTATATCTTACTAGGTTTCAGCTCAAAATTCAGTTCCTCACAGAGGCTTTCCCTGTACCTAAGATTGGGCTAAATCTTTTAAAATACTCTTATTCCTCTCTTTCTGAGTACCTGTCATAATTCTGGTGTTATTTATTTGAATGATTACTTACTTTGAGATTTGAGTGTTTATTATTGTCTGTCTCCCCCACTAGACTAAGTTTCAGTCTAATTTTATCTGAGTTGAACCCTGACCAGAAGGACACACCATCTGTTAGGACTTCCTCTGCAAGTGCAGCCCAAATGAAAACTCCTCCCATCAAAAGGAGGGATGTGTCCCCTCTCCTTGAAGCTCGAGTCGGTGGCTTATTTACCAACAGAATACAGCAGAAAGGACACGATGCCTCTTTTGGGGGGCTCAGGCCTTAAGAAAGTGGCAGCTTCCATTTCCTGCCACTTGGGATACCTTCTCTTGAACCCAGTCAACATGCTAGAAGAAAGCCCAAGCAGTCAATGGAGAGGAACAAGACCCGCAGCCTCAGATGAGCTCCCAACGGACAGCACCAATTTGCCAGTTATGTGAGGGAGCCATGAGTCATGGTGGTGGGACCTCTAGTCTCTCTCTCCCAACAGCTGATACGACACGGAGCAGAGATGAGCTTTCACTATTGAACTCTGCCCAAATTGACGGTTCCTGAGCAAAATAAATTTTTTAAAGTATAAATGTAGGGTGGTGTGTTATACGGCAACAGATAACCAGAAAATCAACCAGGATGACAACACTAGGCAGAAAGCCAGCCTTCCTGGGGCAGGATCACAGAGCTGTTTGTGGTGTCACGTCATCCTGAGCCCCCGCTGAGCCCCGGTTGGCCAGGAGCTCATAGTGTTTGTTGATATAGAGAGTGGGAGTCTGTGGCAGTCCCCAACCAAGTTGACCATCCTGCAGTCTCTGCTGGTACGCAGGGTGCCGACCTGGATACAATGTTCTCTCTTGCTCAGGGAACTGGCTGCTGGAGCCTACTGAGCTCCAGGATTTTGGCCTAAGTGTACAAGGCAATCTGTTCCAGCTGGTTGAGATAAATGGTGATTGGCAAGAGATATCAAGCAGCACCTCATGGAAAACCCCACAGAAGGGATACAATTCAAAGGAAAGATTCAGGGATCTCTGCCCCAGAGGAATGTGTAGCTTTGTTTAGGGTGATTCAGGTGAACATTCACATTTAACAAAGATACAAAAAGGCTCTGTGTTGAGGCACACAACCTATATATACAGCATCCTCGAGGCCCACACTGTCCAATACAGTAGCTACGAGCCATATAAGGCTATTTAAATGTAAACTTTACTAATTAAAATTTTTTAAATTTAAAAAGTAATTCCTCAGTCACATGAGCCATATTGCAAGGGTTGAATAGCCCACATGTGGCCTGTGGCTACAATACTGGACAGTGTAGATGAACATTTCCACCATAGAAGTCCTATTGAACTGTACTGCTCAGGACCCTTTTCAGATTAGCCAACAGAAACAGCCTTGCCCTCAAGGATATGAGAACAGACACGAAAGAAAAGGAAAAGTAAAACAAGGGTATCACACCCTGACTGGGTAGCTCAGTTAGTTAGAGCATCCTCCTAACACACAAAGGTTGAAGGGTTAATTCCCAGTCAGGGCACATACAAGAGTCAACCAATGAATGCATAAATAAATAGAACAACAAATTGATGTCTCTCTCTCTCCCTCTCTCCCTCTCTCCTTCTCTTCCTCTCTCTGGCTTTCCAATCAATCAATAATTTTATTTTTATAAAGGGGCTATCACTGGGAGACCCATAGGAATGATAATGTTTATCAGGCCACAATAGCTGAAAAAGAGGCGCCTAGGTAGTTCTAGGGAGCAACCAGAGTGACTTACCAAACTTTCAGCTTCCCTTCCTGGACACTGATAATATTTCTTGCATACCC
>PVJN01059933.1:0-11716 GCA_004026805.1 Lasiurus borealis
TTGTAGGTTGGTTTCTGGAAATAGTTCTAACATTTTATTCTTAACTTAGACAAGTGTGTTGTATATGTTCTGTTTTCTGTTTGTTAACAGAAAACATCTGTTAGCTTGGAGCTTTCCTTTGAAGAGATACTTCCAAATACTTTGGCCCAAATTAGAACTAATTCTTGGTTTTAGAAAAAGTAAAGTATAACCCCAAAGGATATTCTTTATACATATTTTCATCACTTTGTACCTCTAGAACAAATTTTAAAAATATATGTTTTATTGTTGCTAGTATGACAGATATATCCAAAGAAAATTTTTCCACAGATTTTTTTATTATGATGATTTACTTGCTAAAAAATAGAAAGGATGGTATTAAGGGTTTTGTTCACTTTTTAAAGCTGGATGTTAGAATTATGTATTTTGAAATTCATCTGAATGCAACTGGGCACAGCATTAAACAGTTCTTTAAAACATGAAAACCAAGACCCAGAACCCTGGAGAAAAGACATTCTTTCCAGAAAGTGGTAATTATGTGCAACAGTAGCAGTTCAGAGCAGATTATCCTGATCTCTCTCTCTCTCTCTCTCTCTCTCTCTCTCTCTCTCTCTCTCTCTCTCTCTCTCTCTCTCTCTCTCTCTTTTCTGTTTAACTATAGGGCCATTTTGGGATGGTTATCTTGTTGAACTTTATCTGGGTGAGAGTTGGCCTGTACAGTTTCAAACATGTTCACCAAAGAATAAACAGCTGTTTAAAATCAAGGACAGAGACAGATAATAAATATAAGAAAAATGAAAAGAACAATTTTCCTATAAAAGGGAAGAGAAAGTGGTTTAGCTGTAACAGTTTTTACAAATCAGTGCTCTGTAATCTAGAATTCAGCATTGTCACTAGACCAGTGGTTGGCAAACTGTGGCTTGAGAGCAGCGGTTTGCCACTCTGTTGACTAATGAGTTTGCCAACCACTGCCTTAGGGAAAAAAACACTTAAAAAACATTTTAATAATGTATTAATGTCTTTAACCGGAAGTCAAAACTTCTGGGTAAGGGTAATGCCTTACACAGTGGTCAGCAAACTCAGTCAACAGAGTGGCAAACCACGGCTCGCGAGCCACAGTTTGCCAACCACTGCACTAGACCATTTAACATGTCCCACTTTCAATCTGAGTATATTTACTGACTTTTCTCATTTAAATTCAGAGACCTAACTCCCAAGGCACACCAGCAAGGTCCTCCTCGCTTCTCTCCTCCTCCCCTTTGCTCTGTGTTGTAGTCCCCTCTGTTTAACCAAGCAGTGTACACGTTTATTCAAGAACACCCAGAAGAAAAATTTGCAAGGAGCCCTTGCCTTTTTTTTTTTGCTGTAAAATCAATCAGTGCAGAGATGTTCTTGTACAACCAGTGTTACCAGTTATTTATTGGACCCCTTCAGTGCATATTTACTAAGCATCTTTTTTGTTTTACTTTATTGTTTGCTAACTCATTCTATCACTCTATGCAGTGGTCTAAGCCAGCAGAGAAGGAGAAAGGGGGTCACCATTCATTGAACATATTATATACTTACTTACTTAAACCGTCTTAAGCAATCCTCACAATCATAGGAGTAGAGTGATATTCCTATTTTCAAGCTGCAGAATCTGAAAAATGATTTTCTACAAATCACCCAGCTAAGAAGTGACAGGTCCAAGATTTAACATAAATCGGTCTGACTTGCCTGCCCTTGGCCAAACCCTATTTCAAGATTGCAAGGGTGCTTTTGCATTTGGACAAAAGCAGCAGCTCTCAGATCTTACCTACGTTTAGGTGCATGCATACTTATTAAGAGATCTTATTAAGCAGTGAGTTTCTTGCTTTTCAGTGTGAGGGAGATATTGGATTCACATGGTTTTATGAGTCACTGTATAGAAATAACTTTTGTATATAAGAATAAAGTTACATACATTTTTAAATTGCTTTTTAGAAATAAATCCAAACATTAACTTTTAAAATTTCAGCATCTCATCTTGTCTTTGTATTAACTTGTTTCTGTTTATTTCCCATTGAGATTATCAAGGAAATAGAAACTTTATTATTAACTAACTAATATTTAATATCATTCCTGGTGTCTTGTTAACTGTTTGTTGAATAAATGACAACTGTGAGTTATAAACTTCTGTAAGGGAGGATTCTTTCTTTTCCTTTAGATTGGGCATCTCCCTTTTATGGCTCTCTTTTGTAGAATAGGCACAGCCACTCACCACCTCACTCAAAGATTTTTCTGTCATGACTTGCAGATCAAGAAGGGGAGGAGTCCCTATCTGTCTGCACTGTGATGCTAATCGTTATGTAACTTCCAAAGTAAAAGAAAAGACAGTATAGAGTAGACAAAAGAAAGTGTGTGGTTCTTTTAGTAAAAGTAATACAATATTTCTTTTAAAAATTATAATTTTTAAATGGACATTAATATTTTTGTCCTTTGAAGTTAAGTTTTAATCAACCTATATTGTAAGTTCTTTATTAGTTATCTGATCAGCTCCCTTAAGATTGGAAGTCTGATGGATCTGAAAGTCAAGAGCTCTAATGGGGACTGAGGAGGAATTGGGAATCGTGCATGGGGTCTCTTGAAGTCACTGTGAGAAAGAGAAAAGTCAGACTTCTTAGTCTTTTTCACCCAATAATCTAGAGGTCGACAGGGAATCCTCTTCTTGGATGGATTGGAAATAGCCCCCTTGTCAAGTAACAGCAAGTCACCCAAACTTCTGCTTTTGCAGTCTAACCATCCCAGCCCAGGTGAGCCAGCTTCCCTCTGTCCTGTGCCCCCAGACCTCTCAAGATTTCAGAAAACAATGGAGTTATAAACGCCTCTGCCATTGCTTGGATGGTCTTTATTTTAAAGTGCCGAACCCACTGTGGAAATGCCCGTTGAAAATCATAAGCCCTTACAGGAGTAAAATGGTCTGAAATATGAAGTGATTTCATTTTATTTCAGTAAATGTGTGCTTACTGTTATAAGAACTTATAAAAGCTATATTATAGCTTTCCATGTTGATTTCTCAATAACAGATAATATACTTTGACAAAGAGGAAATAATAAAGCAGCATATTAAACTCTAAAAAATTTATATTTAATTTTGGTTTAGAAGTTTTATCTTCTAATATTTTAGACTTAGATTATAATGAAAATTTAGTTGGGAGAAATAACATTAGAGGAAAATGGAAGATGGGAAAGTAGAATTATATGGGTCACTCATTTGAGTGTGAATCAAATTTAATTGCTTCTAAAGAACCAAAAAGTGAGTAAATTTTATTTTAGAGAAGGGACCAGCCTGGATAGAATGTTGGGTTTTAGATTAAATAATTATTAAAGTTTAGTTTGAACTACAGAAACAGATACCTCAGGACATTGTAAATAATGATTTTGTTAATTTTTAAAAGGACACATTAAAAGGAAAATCTTAAGTTTCTAATGCCTGTCCTTCTGGAATAAAACCTATATCAGAATAATATTTTGCATAAGTTTGTAGTTCTATTTAAATACTTCATTTTAGTACCAAACAGGGTGTGATTTTAGTACTTTAGTTTACCTCTGTTCTCTGTATTTTTAACAGTGAAAATAAATCTATTCTTTATGGTTTGTTTAGTTTTTAATTACATTCACTCAGGGCTATCGTTAGGAGACCACAATGCTAGTCCTTGGTTGCATTTTGGCGTCAGCTTTTATTAAAGTCAGTGCACATTCTTGCCTTTGTCTTGCAAGGACACTGGTGTTAGTCATGCCAACTCGGATCCATTTCTAAGGTGTGCTGCAGGAAGCAAAATACTGAAACTATCATAAAACTAAACCATTCTTCTGTGGATTTTAAAATATGTAATCACAACATAACTCAGAAGTGAGAACAGAATTTTGAGAGTCCTATAGTTTTTTACTTATTTGCCATCTTTAGGGTGTCCCCAAATTTATACATACACTTCAAATAATTATAAAGGCAGCATTTATGAAAATGTCTCATTTTCATTTAATAGCTACCAGCTGTTGCAAACATTTCTTGCCCAGACTCAACAAGCAGACATCAGAAAATGACTTTGTAAAAGAGAAGAGCAGTCAATTACCTTTGGCCAGGAATAGCAAAAGTATGTTTCTGTTGTCATCCTTCCCACTGTATGACATAGGTTCTATAATCACTTCTGCTTTAAATGAAGGCTGACATCACACTCAGATGAGCTCTAAATGGAGCTTTCCCATTAAAAGACATTAATGCTGGTGTCTAAAGTATATGGAATGTTTTTGTTGATCAACTTGAAGAGAACATGTTAATACAGAAATTTCATGTATTTTGGAGTTGGCCAATTGAATATTGAATGTGCTCAAATAGGATAGGTGGTTTATTTTCCTGTTTTTCTTATTAGAATACTGAGTGGCTTAAAAGATAAATAAGAAGAAATTTTTCCTTCTAGGGTGGGCATATTTTTTGATAGCTATCCCTAGTCATTGGGAATTGACTCTTTGTGTTCAAAAGTTTAATTTTCTATATTCTAGATGATTCATAGAGATTAGCCATACTTCATTTAACAAACAAAGCCACACAGACGAATAGTGTTTGTTTTTTTCTTTCAGAAAGAATTTATGTGGTTACTTTTCTTAAAAACATCTTTCCCATTTCATTGAGGCAGATTTGGAAGTCAAACCAGAAACTTCAGGCTCTACTACGATGGAAAGCACTTCGTTGGGGAGAAGCGCTTTGAGTCCATCCACGATCTGGTGACTGATGGATTGATTACTCTCTATATTGAAACCAAGGCAGCAGAATACATTGCCAAGATGACGATAAACCCAATATATGAGCACATAGGATACACAACCTTAAACAGAGAGCCAGCATACCAAAAACATATGCCAGTCCTGAAAGAGACACATGATGATAAAGATTCTACAGGCCAGGATGGGGTGTCAGAAAAAAGGGTAAGCTACCATGAAACCACACTTTATCTTCTTCTCTTTGGGGTCCTTATGAGAGAGTCACTACTGCCAACAGAGATGGACTGCTCCACAGTGCTTTGAAAGGATATGTGTTTTCCTTAATGTCTAGTTTCAGTGGTCCTGAGCTTTGCATATATCTAATCATATTTAGTTAAAATATTCCAGGTGTATTTTTGTACTCCTGTTTATTTCCTATTTTATCAGTTTCACAGTTTTAAAAATATTTCCTAGTAAAAAGGCTCAGGGGTTTTGTTCAGAAGCATAACTTATGGTCAAGAAAAGATAGCTATATTACATAAGAGATTGATTGTTTTTTGTTTCCCTTAAAGAAAATCCCCATAGAAATAGTTCTATTATTTATAAAATTGACATATATCCATATTTTTAAAATATATTATTAAATTAAGTTTATTATAGTTTATCATACTATTTTGATAATCAGGATTTATTCCATTATGGAATCTTAGGAAATAATTGAATCAGGAAGATTTACTTTTATTAATTATAAGAGCATTTCAGTTTTCATTCTTTAAGTATAATGTATTTAAGGTTAACATGAGAAGTTTTCATTTTTTTGACACTAAGATTATTTTACTTGAAAATTAAAATATATCAAATTAATATGATTTCATTAAAAAAATATAAAAATTGCCCCTGATCTTCCCTCCAACACAAGAAAAAGGGTGAACTTCCTGATGTTTTATATCAGGGATGGGGAACGTGTGGCCTGAGGGCTGTGTAAAGCCTGAGAAACCATTTTGTCTGGCCCTGCCAAGACATTAAGGATGAGGCTAATTTTTAAGTTGATAATTTTGTATTGCCTGCGAATGATGTTATAAATATCCAAATGCTTCTTGACCATAAAAAAAGGTTCTTCAACCCTATTTTATAGTGAGTGGGATTTAGTTGGGGGAATTTTTATGTATTGTTATTGGAATCATATTAATTTGATATGTTTTTGAGAATCTTTAGTTGTTATGTTAAAGAAATGTAGTATTGTGAGCTTGGGTTCTGTCATGAAATAGATTTATGCGTAGATTTTTCCATTTTACCATTTGAGCGAGTCTTAGCAAATTACTTAATTTTTCTGTGCTTTGATGTACTTATATGTAAAGTTGTAATAATAATGATAAAGTTGTAAGGATTGATTGAAGGAGATAGTATGTGTAAAATAATCAAACAGTGTTAGGCACATAGTAAGCACTGAATATGAATTTGGTGGAAGATTAGTATTATAACAACCTCAAAGCAGCATCTTAAAATTCTTCCAGTTATCTTGGAGTGTTTAGATATAGGATGGAAATTTAAAATGTCCATTTTCAGTCCAAATTTTGGCAGGTCTTAGAGTAGCATTTTGTGGCTACAGAGAAACAAACATCTTAAATTATAGACTATATAAAATGGTTTTTAATTTACTCATATTTGTTAGGAACCACAAATCTTTTTGGGAAGTGACCAGAATTTAGAATCCTAAGTGCATGCTATATTTAATTTTCTTTTCACTCTCTAGTTCCCATTTTCTCACTTTGTTTTTTCCCCATTCATGACATTGTTCAATAATGTTTAAATTTAGATATCTAATACTGTTACCACATTTTATGCAAATGTGCTTAAATATTCTAAGTCAACATTTGTGAAATATTAAAAAACGTATACCTGTGAGTCTTTCAAAGTTGGTTAGCCTAATGGTAACCTTTGCAAATGTGTTCTCCATATACTTTTTCATCATCAAGGAATTTATTCTAAAAACACTTAGGTGTTGGGACCTGAGTGATACCTTCCACACAGTGAAAAGAATATTCCCAAGTAGCAAGAGTCTGAGGGAGAGGGTGCCTAGAGGATCCTTTTAGCTCTAGCATTCGCAGTTCCCTATGCATTCTGGCTACAGTACATGTCACATTCCCTGGGTTTTCTCCTGCTATGGCCAGTGATAGCTACATAAAGTGAAATGGTTGCCACTGGAAAATACCTCTCTCCAGAGGTACGTAATTAAGAATCAATTTAAAAAATACCCTTTGCTTTAAACTGCATGCATCTTAAATCTAGTTGGCTCAAAATCTACTTACTCAAAAATAGATTTATTTTATTTACAGGTGTCATCCAACAGGACAGGGATGATGACCTGTTCAACAGCTTGAAACATTGATTCCCTGTCAGAGTGGATGACATTTGTAAGTAAAGACAATCACATTTAACTGACTTAAATACCTATTGACACAAGTATAGTTTAATAAATATTTCACTGGGTCCTGAATAGCTAAAGCATCCTCTTACTCATGACTCCTTTTCCTTAGATGTAGGAAGTGTTGCTTTGCAAGAGTTCGTGTGCTGTGGTGGAAAGGACACTAGTGTTAGAGTAAAGAGCTGGGTTCTACTAGTAGTTCTACAGGAGTTGACTGTGTATGTCACTTTGGGCATGCTCTGCACTTTGGTGAGACTGCATTTCCCCACCTTTCATAGGAGGGCTCTGGGCTAGGTGATCCCCCGTATGGCTCCTACAGTGTGTGCTCCTCAAGGAGTGCAGGTGGTGTAGGGGAGATGACATGGTACTGAAAGAGCACGTTAGCGTGGTCTTGAAAGGAGAGGTCTGTTTTCAGCTTGTATTAAATTAATTTTTTAACTTAGTTCAGGTTAAGATTACTCAAGTCATTTTAATAGATTTTCTAAATTCAGAGTTTTGTTCTTGTAAAAGATTTGTTTCCAGACTATTAATGCTGTAAAAATAAATATTTCTTTAGGAATAAGCATAACCAAAAATTTAAGTTTATAAATTCATTGACTTCAGGGATAAATTAAAATCATATACAATTGTTTTTCTTGGAATAATCTATGTCTTTAAAATCTACGAAACTTTTACATGAGAGAAACGTTTCTGAATTTGTTGAATATAGAAAGTTATATATTAGCTTCATATGTAATCATAACCAAGCTTGTGTATTCTTCTGAGTCACATGGTTCTAAATTAAGGAAGCTTTTTGAGGGGAAGGATTTCCGTAATTTCTATCTACAGCATGCACAGGTGTGTTTATCTGAAACTATTATTTAAAACAGAGCTATTTGGTATCATTTGAACATAATATTTTAATTAGCATGTATTTAAATGTGAATAGTGAATACCCTTAGTTCCTTGTAGGTAAAACCCTTTCCCCATACTTTTGCCTAATTAATGAATATAACAGATGCTTTATAAAAGTTTATTTTTCAATTACAGTTAGCATTCAATATTGTTTTGTATTTCAGATATAGCAAGGTGGTTAGGCAATTATATACTTTACAAAATGTTCCCCCCAGTACCACCTGGCACCTACACAGTTATTACAATATTATTGACTATATTCTCTATGTGTTACAAATGCTTTTATTTAGGAGCAGTGTTCATAGTTACTGGGAAGGGTTTGATTTTGTTTCTTTTTTTAAAAAAAAATACACACACACGTATATACATATATGCATATGTATGATTAAGTTCATAGTGATATTAGATTATAAACCAGTGTTTTTAATATTTCACTTTTAGTTTCATTTAAAAATATTTTAAACTTTTAAGCTAAATTTTTCTTCCTCTATGACTGAATATTTAAATAGCAATGGATATTTTTTAATTAAATCTTTATTATTCAGATTATTACATTTGTTTCTCTTTTTTCCCCTCCATAGCACCCCTCCACCCAACTCCCACCCTTTCCTCCACCTTTACCTCCCTCCCATTGATCTCATCCATAGGTATATGATTTTTGTCCAGTCTCTCCCTGTACACCCCTCACCTCTTTCCCCCTGAGAATTACCAGTCCACTCCCTTTCTGTGCTCCTGATTCTATTATATTCACCAGTTTTTTCTGTTGATCAAATTTTTAATTCACTTAATTTTTAATTCACTTGTTGATAGATATGTATTTGTTGTTCATAATTTTTTGGATTTTACCTTTTTCTTCTTCCTCTTCTAAAAGAGTACCTTTCAGCATTTCATATAATACTGGTTTGGAGTTGATGAACTCTTTTAGCTTTTTCTTATCTGTGAAGCTCTTTATCTGCCCTTCAATTCTGAATGATAGCTTTGCTGGGTAGAATATTCTTGGTTGTAGGTTCTTGCTATTCATCACGTTGAATATTTCTTGCCACTCCCGTCTGGCCTGCATCGTTTCTGTTGAGAAATCAGCTGACAGTCGTATGGGTGCTCCCTTGTAGGTAATTAACTGTTTTTTCCCTTGCTGCTTTTAATATTCTCTCTTTGTCTTTTGCTCTTGGTATTTTAATGATGATGTGTCTTGGTGTGTTCCTCTTTGGATTCCTTTTATATGGGGTTCTGTGTGCTTCCTGGACTTGTAAGTCTATTTCTTTTACCAGATGTGGGAAGTTTTCAGTCATTATTTCGTTAAGTAGGTTTTCAGTATCTTGTTCTCTCTCTCTTCTTCTGTCACCCCCACAATTCTGGTGTTGGTACGCTTGAAGCTGTCCCAGAGGCTCCTTACATTATCTTCACATTTTTGGATTCTTTTCTCTTCTTGCTTTTCCAGTTGAATGTTTTCTGCTTCTTTATATTTCAAATGTTTGACTTGATTCTTGCCTTTCTCCAGTCTACTGTTAGGACTCTGTATAACATTTTTTATTTCAGTCAGTGTATGTTTAATTTCTAGTTGGTCCTTTTTCATCTCTAGTTGGACCTTTTCCATCTCTAGTTGGTCCTTTTTCATCTCCTCTTGGCTCTCGCTAAATTTATCCAACTTTTCTAGCATATTCTTGAAAAACCTTATAAGTGTGGTTTTGAATTCTATATTCAGTCGTTTGTTTTCCTCCATTTCTTTTGTTTGTGATCCCTTCCCTTGTCTTGGCATTTTCACTATGCCAGGAGAACTTTTGTGTTAGATTCAGCCTTATGATACCAGACTTGCAAAACCGCAGAAGCCTCTCTTGTTGAGCTTGGGATGGGTGGAGTCTCAGGGCTTAAAGGACCACCTTGCCTTGCAGTCGGCTCCACCCTCCACAGCCCCTAAGTCTCACTTGACTGGGTAATCGCTGGAGCGGTCCTTGTGCACACGCACAGTCCCTCTAGACCGCTGCCTTTCCTACTCCCCTGCGCCACAGGACCACACGAGTCTAGGTCCCCAGGGTTTCACCCAAAACAGGGGCTTAGTGGAGTCAGAAGTGGCACAGTTTGGAGGGTCTGTCTCCTGCCCACTTGCGAAAGCCAGCGGCACAGTCAGCAGTCTGTCCTCTGCGGAGTGCCGTGCGCGTCACCAGGCCTCTGATCTTTTGCGACTCCCCTAAATTTCCATGCACTTCTCCCTTTTCACAGTCCAAACTCCCCCCGTATGAGTTTCGGCTGGATCTGGGGTTTAGTGTCGTAGGATAAGGGATTCAATGCCATTGAGAGTCTCTGTTTCCCTTCTGCCAGAGAAAACCAGCCAGGTACTCGGGCACCTGTTTTCTCCACGTGCACATCTCCGTACCTCAGCTTTTTGCAGCTCCTCTGGGTCTTCGTGAGCCCCTCTTTCCCACTAGTTGTAGAATTTTCACTCAGCCAGCTTTCCTGTGGTTCTGGATGATGTCCGTTCTGTCTTTTAGTTGTAGTTTTGAAATTGCTGTGCGTGGCAGCAGTGTAGGTGTTTACCTATGCCGCCATCTTGGATTCTCCTCAGCAATGGATATTTAACATTTAAGTTTAAGACTCAAAAAGAATTTTGTAGTCCTGTATGCTAGTGTTTGGTATTAGCTTTTGAGCAGTCCACAGCATCTGATTCAAATGCTCTTTGTGCTATTCCTTTTCTCTCTTAATTCCTTACTTTTTTTAAATGTGTTTTCCACAAAGATCTACCTTTACTCCTCAAATAGAGGCACTTATAAAGGAGCTTTTATTATGATACTAGAGGCCCAGTACATGAAATATGCACTTGGGTGGGGGGTTACTTCAGCCTGGATTGCAAGAGAGCACAGGCCAGTGTATGATCAGGGCCAGGGAGGTATGCAGGAGGTTGGCCAGCTGGGTAGGGATTGTGGGAGGGCTCCAGGGCATGCCTGGCCCATCTCACTTAGTCCCGATGGGCCTACCCCAGCAGCAAGCTAACCTACTGGTTGGAGCATCTGCCCCCTGGTGGTCAGTGCATGCCACAGTGAGTAGTTGAGTGGACTTAGCATATCATATTAGCATATTGTGCTTTGATTGGTTGAATGGATGACTGGATACTTAGCATATTAGGCTTTTATTATATAGGATTATCTCTTATGTACCCAACCATTATTTTCCACCCTCTGCCCCCCAAATAACCAATGTTTTTATTGAGCATTATCTTAGAACAGCTCCGGATAGTTGTCTTATGACTTAGTGATATCACTCTAAGCATGCCATTAACCTTCCTGGACCTGAGTTATAAAATGAAGGACTCAGTTTTCCTAGATGACAATCAGGTTCCTTCTAGCTATCACAATTCACACTACCCATAATTTCGCTTTGTTAATTCTCAAGAGGTTTTCGGACATAAGATTCTGTACTTCAGAGAACTTACTTTCGGAGAGGTAGAACAGGCTGCAAATATTTAAGTATAGTCTTGGCTCTGCTTCTTACTAGGATTGACTCTTTGAATCAGTTACATAATTTTTGTTAGCCTCAGGAAATAGAAGGCTTTTCTAGCTTCTCAATGTACATTGCTAAGAGTTGGAAAACTACAAATAATAATAGAAATAACTACAATAATTAAGCCTCCATATGTCGGAAAACATACTAGGTACTTTACCAGATTATCTACTTTAATCTTTATAGCATACTTTTGAGGGTAGGTATTAT